>WSYH01000161.1:0-92384 GCA_036426205.1 Ascaphus truei | reverse complement strand
CCCTGTATTAATTTGGTGGCTCTTCTCTGCACTCTCTCTAGTTCCATAATGTCTTTTCTTAGGATTGGTGCCCAAAATTGTACTCCATATTCAAGGTGTGGTCTTACTAATGCTTTGTAATGGGGCATAATTATGTTTACTTCCCTTCCATCCATTGCCCGTTTGATGCAAGATAAGATCTTGTTTGCCTTTGCAGCTACTGCATGACATTGGGCACTATTGCTAAGCCTCCTGTCTACAAGCACTCCTAAATCCTTCTCCATCAAGGATTCCCCCAATATAGCTCCATTTAATTTGTAAGTCGCCTTTTTATTCTTGCATCCCAAATGCATAACCTTACATTTATCTGTATTAAACCTCATCTGCCATTTACCTGCCCACGTTTCCAGTCTCTCCAAGTCCTTCTGAAGAGAAATTACATCTTGCTCTGATTCTATTACCTTACACAATTTAGTATCATCAGCAAAGATGGAGACTTTGCTCTCGATCCCAACCTCAAGGTCATTAATAAACAAGTTAAAAAGCAGGGGTCCCAGTACCGATCCCTGAGGTACTCCACTCACGACTTTAGCCCACCTGAAAAAGTTCCATTTATGACAACCCTCTGTTGTCTGTCCTTTAACCAGTTTTCAATCCAGGTGCATATATTATTACTGAGTCCAATTTTCTTTATTTTGTACACCATCCTCTTGTGTGAAACCGTATCAAAAGCCTTTGCAAAATCTAAGTAGACCACATCAACTGCATTACCCTGGTCTAAATTCCTACTTACCTCCTCAAAGAAACAAATAAGGTTAGTTTGGCAAGATCTATCCTTCATAAATCCATGCTGACTATTACTAATAATTTTGTTTTCCATTAGGTATTCCTGAATATTATCCCATATTAAACCTTCAAGTAGTTTCCCTACTATTGAAGTCAGGCTTACAGGTCTGTAATTTCCCGGTTGTGATCTAGCTCCCTTTTTAAATATAGGCACCACATCTGCTTTACGCCAATCTTGTGGTACTGAGCCTGTGGAAATGGAGTCCTTGAATATTAAATATAATGGTTTTGCTATTACTGAGCTTAACTCCTTGAGAACTCTTGGATGTAGGCCATCGGGGTAAGGTGCCTTATTTACTTTAATTTTTTCAAGTCGCTTATGAACTTCTTCCTCAGTTAACCAATTGTTCATTAATATGGAGGTTGTGGCTTCCTCCTGCGGCACTACTATTGAACTTGATTCTTCCCTGGTAAACACAGAGGCAAAACATTTGTTTAATATCTCAGCTTTTTCCTTATCTACAATAATCTGCCTACCCATCTCAGACTGAAAGGGTCCTACATTTTCTTTTCTTATTTTTTTTTGTTATTAAGGTACTTAAAGAACTTTTTAGGGTTGACCTTACTTTCTATTGCAATCCTTTTTTCATTATCCATTGTTGCTAATTTGATTGCCCTTTTGCAATTTTTGTTACATTCCTTATAATTCTGATACGATGTCTCTGTCCCTTCTGACTTAAAGAATCTAAACGCCTTCCTCTTCTTGTCATTTCCTCCCCTACCTGTTTATTTAGCCACATTGGTTTTGACTTATTTCTTTTATACTTATTACCCAAGGGTATGCACTGATAAGTGTGCTTTTCTAACAATGTTTTAAAGACTGCCCATTTATCTTGTACATTTTTCCCTGCAAAAAGATCATCCAATTCGATTGTATTACTACTAGATTAGACCTCAGTTTATTAAAATCTGCCTTTCTAAAGTTTAAGGTCTTTGTTGAACCCAAGTAATCTGTTTTTTTGATAATTTATTTCAAACGAGACCATGTTATGATCACTGTTACCCAAATGTTCCAGGACTTGAATATTTGTTATTACTTCTACATTGTTTGATATGACCAAATCCAGAACTGCCCCTCTCCTGGTTGGTTCCTCAATAATTTGGGTCATATAATTGTCTTTAAGCACCCCCAAAAACCTGTTTCCTTTTGTTGTAACGCTAATCTCATTGCCCCAGTCTATGTCTGGATAATTAAAATCCCCATTATGCAAACATGACCCAGTTTTGATGCCTTCTCCATTTGCAAAAGTATTTTAGCTTCCTCAATCTCACAGATATTTAATGGTTTATAGCATATTCCCACAAACATTTTCTTTATACTTTTATCTCCACTGCTAATTTCTATCCACAAAGTCTCTACATTTTCATCATTCCCTCATAGACATCATCCCTTATAATAGGTTTTAGATCCGGTTTAACATACAAACATACTCCACCTCCCCTTCTATTTGTTCGATCCTTCCGAAAAAGAGAATAACCCTCTAAATTAACTGTACAGTCATGAGTTTCATCCCACCATGTTTCAGTAATGCCTATGATATCATACTGCTCCCTTGCAGCTATTAATTCAAGCTCCCCCATTTTATCTATCAGGCTTCTTGCATTAGGAAGCATGCATCTAAGTTTTTTTTCAGCCTGTACTATTATCTTATCTGCTCCTTCCTTTCTGCGCCCACTTGGTTTAGTCTTTAGAAGTTTTCTAGTATTATCTGTATTTCATTTCACGTTTCATCTGTGACGTTCATTCAACCTGTCACATTGACATTAAAAAGATATTTCCATAAACAGAATTTGGGGTCTCCTCAAGAAATCAGAGAGAGAGAGACAGTGGTGGAGGAGGATAGGTTTATACATTCTAAACTTAAGCCTAGATCCACCTTCTTTCCCTACCACTGTAAAGGAAAATTTGTGGACACATTTCACCAAATGGTGGTCAACGATTTTGAGAAAATGTTTGAGAAGCAAAATAAAAAAGAGAAAATAAGATTCAATCTAATGGTAAAAGAAAAACTGGCATTAAATGGATTACGATCTAATAAAGAAATTGTTATAAAAGAGGCCTATAAAGGTGGGGGTATTGTAATTATGAGTATTAATTACTATTTACAAGAATCACAGAGGATTTGGGGGGATATTAATACTTACCAAGTCCTCAGAAATGACCGCACATTTGCATATAAGAAGAAACTAGAGACTATCCTTTTAGAAGGGAAAGAACTGGGTATTTTAATGAATTTTTTAATGAATTTTGAATTTAATTATCTTTTTAATAGATTTCCTAAGTTACCGATATTTTATATTATTCCTAAAATTCATAAATGTTTAAAGAACCCTCCAGGGAGACCTATTATTTCAGGAATTGATTCTCTTTCCCATATCGGAATACATAGATCAATATTTACAGAAGTATGTGGTCAAACTGCCTTCCAATATCCGGGACATCATGCCAGTAATTAATTCACTTGATCAGATGGAATGGCAGAATGACTACTATTTTGTAACCTGTGATGTTACTGCTCTATACACAAGCATTAACCATATGCAAGATATATATGCAGTAAGAGAATTTCTCCAACGTGACAATGAGATGGCAACAGAACAAGTGGATTTCATTATTAAGGGTATCGAGTACATCTTGACCAATAATTATTTTTGATTTAATGACCGCTATTATTTACAAATCTGTGGTACGGCCATGGGGTCCACATTCTCCCTGAGCTATGCCAACCTATTCATGGGCCTATGGGAAGAGAGGAATGTGTGGGTTGGCACTGTGCTCGGTGCGTGTCTGGTTCTCTGGTACAGTTTTATTGATGACATTATTTTTGTCTGGAAAGGGGAGAAGTCAGCAGCTTTGGAGTTTGTTGAACGGTTGAATGATAATCAGATATTCTCAGGTTTACTCATAACGTCAGTAAACAAGAGATTCAATTTTTAGATCCTGATCTTTTTATACATGAAGGAAGAGTAAACTGTAAAACCCATTTTAAGTCTGTAGACTGTAACACGTACATCAATAAGAATAGTTGCCAACTAAATAAATGGTTGAATAATATCCCTAAGGGACAAATAAGTAGGATCAGGAGGAATTGTACCTCCGATCAAACTTATCAAGAGCAAGCTACCATTTTAAAGGAGAAATTCTTGGAAAAAGATTAGAATTCTAAAACATTAAACAAAGATATTCAGGAGGTAACTAAAATAATTATTTAAAACCAGAGACATAACATAAAACACACACAAAGCTCAGTGCACATCCAGTAAAACGTATACACGGTACAGTGCCTAAATATACATGTATAGATAACTAATAAATAAAATGATCTTTTAGTTTAACATTTTGGCCAAATTGTTTTAAGCCCCTGGGCCAACTGCACGGCAGACCACGTTTCAAGGGTCCCTAACACTAATATAGATTCTTAATAATCTGTGCATTGCCAGGAAGAATGATTTATAATAAATCTGTCGAAATTAGTTGCGAAGTTCTAAGTCTGATTGAAGCTTTTACTAACCTGTACATTACCAGGAAAAGCACCCTGCAATAGATTTGTCACAATCACACTGTAAGCAAGCAAGTTCCACTGAGAGTGGGAGATGCCATGGAGTGAGCTTTTAACCATTTAAATGTGGGAGAGAGTGAGCTTCAATTAGGTAGGAGGTTGCCACCCTCCAATCAGCTAAGACTAGCTGAACAAGAATTATAAAACAAACAGAACACCTACAAGCTCATATTGAAACCCCAAAATAACCACAACATGGTTTTAAATATATATATATATATATTGCCATGCTCAGTAGCACTCCTCTGTGAAACTTATATGCTGCTATATATGTTGGGGTTATTTTGGGGGTTCAATATGAGCTTGTAGGTGTTCTGTATGTTTTATAATTCTTGTTCAGCTAGTCTTAGCTGATTGGAGGGTTGCAACCTCCTACCTAATTGAAGCTCGCTCTCTCCCACATTTAAATGGTTAAAAGCTCACTCCATGGCATCTCCCACTCTCAGGGGAACTTGCTTGCTTACAGTGTGATTGGGACAAATCTATTACAGGGTGCTTTTCCTGGTAATGTACAGGTTAGTAAAAGCTTCCATCAGACTTAGAACTTTGCAACTAATTTTGACAGATTTATTATAAACCATTCTTCCTGGCAATGCACAGGTTATTAAGAATCTATATTAGTGTTAGGGACCCTTGAAACGTGGTCTGCCGTGCAGTTGGCTCAGGGGCTTACAACAATTTGGCCAAAATGTTAAACTAAAAGATCATTTTATTTATTAGTTATCTATACATGTATATTTAGGCACTGTACCGTGTAGAAGTTTTATTGGATGTGCACTGAGCTTTGTCTGTGTTTTATGTTATGTCTCTGGTTTTAAATATATATATATTGCCATGCTCAGTAGCATTCCTCTGTGACACTCATATGCTTATATATATGTTGTGGTTATTTTGGGGGTTCAATATGAGCTTGTAGGTGTTCTGTATGTTTGGTAACTAAAATAAATAGGAAATATTTGTTGCAAACCAGAAATAAGTCAAATGATATGCAAAACTTTATCTCATTTATTATTCAATATAATAACAAATCTTATGAGATAAGGAGGATTATTGAAAAACATTGGCCTTTTTTGAAACAGGATCATATTCTAAAAGGGATCTTGCCAGATAAACTTCAACTTGTTTTCACTAGAGCCACACATTTAAAAGATAAACTGGCTCCTAGTGCTTTAATAACTAAACAAGTTAAACCAGTGATAGGGAATCATACTGTACAGGCCACATGGGTAGAGAGAAATCCTTTGGGATTCTTTACCTGCACAGACTGTGTGGCCTGTAAATTTGGCATCAATAAAAGCAAAAACTTCACCTCTAAACAGATTGGTGAAGTATTTGCGATTTCAAGCTTGATAAACTGCAGGCTTGATTTTGTAGTGTACCGTATAGAATGTCCGTGCGGCCTACAGTATGTGAGCCTCACGGCAAGAAAACTGAAGGCCAGAATTTTAGAACATGTGAGAAATATAAAGAAAGGTTTGGAGTCTCATAATGTTTCACTACATTTTAAGAATCATCATGGATCTGATCCAGGAGGTCTCAGGTTCATTGGAATAGATTTTGTTCCAAGACATTGGCGGGAGGAAATAGAGTTCAATCCATCTCCCCAAAAGAAAGCCTTTGGATTCACAAATTAAAAACTCTGAGACCTCTAGGATTGAATGTAGAATTTGATATTAACGCCCTTTTTCACATGATGACTCAATGTTTTACATGTCCCATTTTTCATCTTAAAATTTTTGATAATGAGAATTTTTTTTTTTAGTAAGTTTTATAATGTACTTTCTAGAGGAGTTTTATGGTATTTTTTTTATATCAAATTGTTATATCTATTTAGTATATGTATATACAGTATATTTTTCTATATATATTTATATATATATTTAATTAATAAACAATTAATGTATTTTTCTGATATTTTTATGATAATATTGTCTCTTGTTCACAATCCCTTCCACATTAATTGCCATTTATTATTCATTATCCCTGCATTGCACCTTGTCCCACGATACACCATTGAATCACCATGGAAAGGTTATTGCTTTATTTTTGTACCTGTGATTAACTCTTTGTTTTCACTCTCTATACTGTATGTTTCAGCATTCTTCACATCATATTATTTCTGTTACTAGAAATGTAGAAAGCATGTGTAGTATTAGGGAGTGTTTTTTATTCTATGAGATAATTATAAGGGATTTTCAATATGTTATATTATCCATGTTGGAGTTTTTTGTATTACATTTGTAACGGTTTTTCTGAACCGGCCTAACCCACCCAATCTCATATTGGGCCCTGTGGTCTAACCAGTCCCCATTACAGTGTGATGTCTGGTGGTGCACCTGTTGGCAACAGGACTCCTGAGTATCCTGCATGATGTTGTGTTGGGGATTGCCAACCCAGACAGGCAGCTGAAGGTAGTGTGCTTGAGTCCTACCTAGATCCAGTGCAGCGCCTCCACCTCATCAGATCCCAGCTTGAGCTTGTGGATGGTCCTGTGAGGAACTCCTCTGTGGTGCAGCCCCTGCTTAATCACTCCACACTTACACACGGGGTACTTTCAACAGGAACCTTTATTGTTGATGTGGCTAGCTGCCTTCCACAATGGGTGTATTTAGCCACACATGATTGTCCAGCAGCTTCCCTCTGAAAGGTATATTCCTCCTTGATTAGGGATTCCCTCTCCCCGTAGGATATCTATCCTGCGCCAGGTCCCTGGTCACAGTCTCATTATCCTGCAGCATATATCAACTCTGAACTCCTCTAACTACTCGTTTCTACTCTTCTACTTTTGATCATTGCTGTGCCATATGTATCCTCTGGGGCTGACACAACTCTGACATCACCAACCGTGGAGTCAAGCCTGTGACCACTCCCATCCATACATAGGGCACCTCACCAGGGTGTGAGGGCAAACCTCCATGATTACTGCTGGCATCCCCATAACTTACCAGGCTTACGTCAGCAGGAGAGATGACTGCAGCCATTTTACAGCATAGCTACATTCTCCCCCTGGTGAATCCCACCGTCCCCGGCTGGGACCTAAATTTGAAGTACCTTTCTTCAGGAAGCACTGTAAAATGGAACACACACATTTTTATTAATCAACATGAGATTCAGGAAATAACAATTCACATTGCGCCAAGCACGCCCTGACCAGCAGCCACGAACCCGCGCAATGCTACCCAGTACCTCCTAATAATAGTGCCGGGGATCGGGTTTCTTCACCTCCCGACCCCCCATGTCCAGTACAGTCACGCTGTAAGTGCGCGGCAGACCCCTCTCAGGCCAATACATTACTTTATGTTTGTACACACTTCGCCCGATACTCCATACCCTTATCAGGTGCTCAATCCTTTCTTCTGCCTTACTACCAGTAATGGCACCCCCCTTGTTTACCATATATTCTTCTATGGTCTCCCTTAACCACTGGTCCCTGTTATCCTCAATCTCCTGCATGAGGGGTTCAGGGACATACGGATACTCCAATCCATGGGAGTACTTATATTTTGCGGTGATTGCCCTTTCGACTACTCCTTGTTAGATTGGCGTTCCCCACTCTCCCTGGTAATACCCAGGACAAGGGCTCATCTGGGTCTACAGGGTCTGACAGTATATCAGGACCCATGGGTTCGATCTCATTCCTGCCTATCAGGAACCACCTAAATTGCATCTCCTTTTTCCTCTCGGCGGGCGTGAACTCCCCTTTAGCCCACCAGTAGTCCACTATGTCATCTTTCTCTAGCAAGAACCGTGTGCGGTCCATCCACCCCACGTACCTCTCAAATAAGGGTGCCCACCAACGGGTCTCCCTGGGCTTCTCGGGCCCGGACTCTAGAGAGTCTCCCTCATATGTACCCCCCCTGGAGCATACCCCAGAGGTCCCTGCGGAATGGGGCCTGGACCATCTTTCATGTTTTGGTGCCTCCTCAGAAGGTACATCCGCCTCTTCAGGCACCCATCGGGACTTTGACACCTGTCCCAATTGTCCCCCTCCCCTTGACCCACCCTCGGAAGCAAAGCTGTCCAGTCTCTCCCCAGTCCGGTTCTCACCAACCACCAAGGACCCTTCCGACCCCCCCAAACTGGACGAAGATCCCCGGGAACAGGTGACTGGGACAGGGGCATTATCTAGGGTGTGGGGTTGGGCGTAGGGGTAGGCGGTTGGCAGCCGCGGGGTTCCGACCCGCTCGCCTTCATCAGACTGTCCCGTACCACTGGACAGTGGTATCGCCGGCTGCGTCTCACCCTTCTCTGTCCGCCGCTTGCTCCGGGTCTTTTTAGTCGATCGGGAACCACCACCCGATCGCTGAGACGCGTGTCCTCAACTTCCGCTTGTTCCGCCACCTCCGCCGGAAACGCCGTCATCGCTGGAGTCGGATACTCTGTCATCTTGGGATGGACCCCCATGCGGGATCTCTTCCTCCACGATTATATCCGGAAGTCCGCCTGCGCCCACGTGCGCCGGCCTGGCCTGGCACGGCCTCTCCTCTTCTAGCGGTGGCACCGGAGCCTGGCAAGGACAGGGACTATCCTTACCAGTTCGCAGGGTGGGCGTGGATCGCCCGTGGCCACTGGACCCGCCTGTCCCCGGAATAGATGGGCTCCGCCTCTCTGGTCTCCATTCCACTGGTGACACTCGACTCCTTCCGCTGTCACTCCCGGTAAGTGGCCTTTTTACTCCATTCCCTCCACAGGACACCGCCACCGGCCATACCAGGGTACTGGTTAGTTCTTTGGGCCCCTCGTCCGAGGGATCCGCACTAAGGGTACTTGGGGTCGACGAGCGCGGCGACCGCCTTCTCTTTTCCCGGTCAGTTGCCTGACCGATCACTTCACGCTCTTCTGGATCCGCACCCTTGGTCCATAGTGCACCAGGGGACTCGGCGGATAGCCTAGCCGTATCCCCCCCTGGGTCATTGGTCTGGATGAGCACAAATGTGGGCATCGGCCACAGGTATTGTGTGCCACACTGGGGACAGCGCGCCGCCGTGCCCATGGTGCCGCCGGGCAGTCTGCATTGCAGGCAGAGGCCCACCACTGTCTCCGCGTCCCCTACACGTATCACTAGTACCCCCCCTGGTACTGCGTAGGGCTGAGTAGATACCATCCGGTTCACGTCTGGGGAGCAGGCCATTGTCCTGGTGGGAGCCACTTTCAACAATGGTCTATTCTGGAAGCTGGTTCCGCGTGAGTGACCAACAGGGGTTGGGTGATCAGCCACTCCTTGGTTCAGCTCCGCCCTCATCTGACACAATTGGAATCCGCCCCCAAGAGTAGCGATTATGGGCGGGTCCCACAAGGGGATAGAATGTCCTTTAATTGAGGCCTCACCTCTTTCAGTCCTAGAGGGCGCGGCCACAGCTTTCACGCCCTTATCCCCAACAGGGTGGGGTTCCTCTTTTGCCGCCAATTCCAGCCGTTTTCTTTCAGCTGCCTTGCGTGCAAAGAATCCTTCCTTTTTGCACACAATTTCAGCTGCCGGAACTACCTCTGGTAATTGTGCCGTCAGCGCACCAGCTCCTGGGCCCGCGGGATTCATACCCACGGGGCATAGCTGGAAACCACTCCCCCTGGTTGATATTAGGGGAGGGTCCCATAGACTAATCGGTTGACTCAGCACTGCGGCTGAGTGAGTTACTGTCCATGAAGGCGCGGCCGCAGCTTTCGCGCCATACCCCCCATGCGGGCGGGGCTCTCCTGTTGGCGCCGCTTCTGGCCAATTCTTTGTAACTTTTGCATTTGCAGAATGGTCTGCAATCGGCCCACGCGGTCTCCCAGGGAAGCGGGAGCCGCCATTTTGGGTCACTCTGTCAGTCTGATCAATGAATGAGGTAGCGTTCATCTGTTTGCAAGTCGACTGACAGTTGTTCTCACTGTGTTCCCCTCCTGTTATAACAATGTCCTCAACACAGTCCTCCAGGGTAGCGCCTCGGTGTCCCAGACAGGACCAAAACGGGGCAGCCACGGCTCTTACTCCACTCCATAGCAGGCTCGTGACAGACATGTCGATAACAGCTTGTTCTTCAGTGGGGCGCACGCCAGGTGTGCTCTCCCCATCAGCCTCCGGTCGCCACTTTGGACTATCCGCACTGCGCGGATCCTCCATTCTTGCGGTCGCCATTTTCTCACCGTACTTAATATTATTGTACATGGGGCTCCTCTCTGCGGGGCAGCCAACCCCACCGGCACAATAAAGATTTCCCTGATGCACCACCATGTGTACCTAATGTAGGCTGGACTCATGTATGCACTACCTCAGGCTAGGCTCACTCTCTCAGTGTCTGCTGTATCTCCTTCCTCCCAGTCTGTGCTCCCTATGGTAAGTGGTCTGGAATGGGCTAGAGTACTCTGGGGCTTCCATGCAGTACTGGGGCGTCTACCTATCTTGGTTAGCCTAGCGCAGACCCTCTCCAGGATTCCTGACCACGTTAACAGGCTATCCCTTTAGGCATCCTACCAACTAGCACTACCTCAAGGTGACTAGGACAGCTATAGCCCGGCTCCAAACCCCCAACTCCTTTCAGGCCCCTAGGTTGTCCCTGCGAACTGACAAACTCCATCAGCCCCCTGACCATGGGCATCCGCAGGAGGGGGCAAGGGGGGGCGCTTGCCCCCCCCTGGATCACTCGCAGCCCCGAGATCCCGCAGGGCAAGCAGGGTGTCCGGCCTGCTGCCTGTGGGCCTACTCCCCCTCCCAACGTGGGACGGAGGGTGGGGACCCAACCCAGCCAACCCAGCATCCACCGCGCGTGCGCCAACCCAGGTTCCCCCGCACGTGCCTCCTGTCCCAGGCAGCAGCCGCAGGGGATGTTGGAGCCGCCTGCCAGTCTGACGTGTCCCCCCCCAGCCCACCTCCGCGCGCCAACCCAGCAGCTGCTGCGGGAGATGCTGCAGTCGCCCGCAAATCTCGCCCCCCCCTAGCCACCCACCTCCAGGCGCCAACCCAGCAGCATCCGCGAGGGATGCAGCTGCCCACCGCCAGTCTCGCGCCCGCCTCCATGCGCCAACCCAGCAGCAGCTACGGGGGATGCTGCAGCCGCCCGCTAGTTTCATGCCCCCCCCATCAATGACCCCAAAGCCGCACCAACCCCCCTCCACCCCAGCCGCCCAACCCCTCTCTCCTCAGCTACCCCGTCCCTACCCAGCACCCTCCCCCCTCCACCACTCCCTCTCAGCCCCCCCCCTCCCTCCCTCCCAGCACTGGGGAATGAGGTGGCTCTCATTGGTAGCACTACCAATGAGTTAAAATTATGCACCCCCCAAAAAAAATTCTGCGGACGCCCATACCCCTGACTACCCATAGGTCCGTCCCAACACAGCACAAAGTGGCAGCAGACACTCTCCCTGTTTCCCAGTGTGCCTAGCAAAAGCCTGTCCTGTTGACAGGTCCTCTCAGCAGCGCCTCCAAATGTAATGTTTTTTCTGAACCGGCCTAACCCACCCAATCTCATATTGGGCCCTGTGGTCTAACCAGTCCCCATTACAGTGTGATGTCTGGTGGTGCACCTGTTGGCAACAGGACTCCTGAGTCTACCGCATGATGTTGTGTTGGGGATTGCCAACCCAGACAGGCAGCTGAGGTAGTGTGCTTGAGTCCTACCTAGATCCAGTGCAGCGCCTCCACCTCATCAGGATCCCAGCTTGAGCTTGTGGATGGTCCTGGTGAGGAACTCCTCTGTGGTGCAGCCCCCTGCGTAATCACTCCACACTTACACACGGGGGTATCTTTCAACAGGAACATCTTTATTGTTGGATGTGGCTAGCTGCCTTCCACAATGGGTGTATTTAGCCACACATGATTGTCCAGCAGCTTCCCTCTGAAAGGTATATTCCTCCTTGATTAGGGATTCCCTCTCCCCGTAGGGATATCTATCCTGCGCCAGGTCCCTGGTCACAGTCTCATTATCCTGCAGCATATATCAACTCTGAACTCCTCTAACTACTCGTTCTACTCTTCTAACTTTTGATCAGTGCTGTGCCATATGTATCCTCTGGGGCTGACACAACTCTGACATCACCAACCGTGGAGTCAGAGCCTGTGACCACTCCCATCCATACATAGGGCACCTCACCAGGGTGTGAGGGCAAACCTCCATGATTACTGCTGGCATGCCCATAACTTACCAGGCCTTACTGTCAGCAGGAGAGATGACTGCAGCCATTTTACAGCATGGCTACACATTTTTTGTATTATATTAATTAAAAGTTTTTTTATCAGTGTGTATTTTATTATCATTGTATAAACTTTATCTGTGAATACTAACTAGGCAATTTTGTCAGGAGGAGCTATGCACTTGCAGCTTATGACTTTGCAATTAGCATAAGCAGCAACCCGATTGGTCAGGGTTTCTATTACACAGCTGTGTTAGGTTTCCACTGTCTAGTTTAGTATAAAGGACTATCTCAGTCAGTAGCAAGTATGACCCCAGATGAAGTCTTTGGACGAAACATGTTGGACATTTTGACTCTCTGAGGCCACCGTATTAACCCTATACTTTTCGGATTGGCTGGGGAGGGTGTGATGTGTTGAAATGGATGGAGGACTCCGAGCGCAGGTGAGAGGTGCCGACGGAGGAGACCGGAGTTTGCATGTGTCTCTACATGCCAAGCAGCTGATTTGGGAGCAGTCATTTTGGGAGATGGGTTGAAGTGCGCGCAATTCACTTCTTGCTTTTATACCAGCGGGGAGAGTGAGAGTTTGTTTCCTCCCCCCCCCCCTGTGTTGTTTGTCAGCATGAGTAAATGTTAATACACTATACCCTCTGCATTTGTGTTCTTTTCTTCATATGAGGTTAACCAGGAGTTTACGCACCTGAGGAGTACCACACATGGAGTGACAGTATTATGTGTTTTTAGTGCTATATATCACTGGGTTTATTTGCACATTGCACTGTTTATCTTTGGTCACTTTGCGCCACGAGCACTTTTTGCTTCAGGAGCTCCTCAGAGCTCAGTGGCTCACACTAGCGTGATGGTGTGTCACGCAACACAGACAGGTCCCTACATGTTTTGTCACTGTCTACATGATTTCATCAGGGGTATGGAGAGCAGAGTACCCATGTTATTTAGATAGCTCATGGTTGCCTGGATACCGCCTAGTAACAAAGTTAGCCTGAGAGAGATACTCAGCTGTGCCAATCAGAAAATATATCAATAAAAACATGGGGGAATTTTTTTTTTATACAAATGGGAAAAGTATACTATATTAGATTCACTTGTTATGCATATATAAACTTTCACAAAGAACTAATCGAAACTGTTTCAAAAAAATTTTTCATGGAAATTGGGTGAAAATCCCTTACTTCATGCTGTAGAAAACACAGGAATGCTGTAAGAGACATGTGCAGTGGTACAACTAGAGAGACATATTTGGGGGAAATAAACCATGGCTTTTATTCAGCCCATAGCTTTAAGCAATACAGTTTAAGGAAGCCCACAATTTAACAAAACATTCTATCCCTTTGTACGGGCTAACTCGCTTTCCCAGTCCCTATCTGCAGGGCTGGGAGGATAGGCCTCTTGCCAACCTATGACCCCAAAGTCCAAAAATGTACCTGTAAGCAGGGGGCTCTTTATATCAGTCTCTAGGTTGTGTCTATTGGGGGGGGGGGGCATCCTCTGGCGGATACCAGGGTCTGCTGTGACCTGGATGATGAGGGTCTTGTTTCTGGGTATCTTCTGCCAGCACAGTCGTTCTGTGCTCATGAAAACGGTTCCTGTGAGTCTCTTGCTTGGCAACAGTCCCTCTGTGCTCAAGAGATCTCCCCTGCAGTTCAAGCAGGAGACGTTTCTACCTGAGGAGCCAGCTGGAGATTGGTTAATTGTCTGTAGCTGCAATTAACCAGCTCCCTGCTGGATTCCTCAGACCAATGCAGGCTTTCTATTGAAGCCCTTATGACAGGGGTTCTATCCTGTCACAAATGCCCCAAAAGAATACTTGCTAGATGACGTACAGTATCTGTAACATACGTGCTTGCCACAAACTGGTACCGGACCGCGGGACTGAGGTGGGGATGTATATGACCGACCTTCGGCAATGGAGTCAGGTCCGGAGTGCGGATTCCATGGTCAGACATAGCCAGGTCAGGATTGGAGAAAGCAGGGTTAACGTTATCCAGGCAAGGGTCAAGGCAGGTGGCACAGGAGCGGTGGTCGAGGAAACAAGCCGAGGTCATCAACAGGAAATCTGGGGTGAAGGTATTCCAGCCTAGGAGGCTAGAACCTTGAGATAAGCCACTGCAGGTGAGAAGCTTCAGCGCATCAGGAAAAAGCCAGGAGTCAAAGGAACCAGAAGCTTCGGTACAGGGACATCTAGACAGGAGCAAACTCCACTTGGAGGAAGCAGGAACCAGAGGTGCAGACACGCCACAGGAAACACTGGGGAAACCAGCGTGGCGAAGTCTGTCAGGAAAAAGGAAGCAGCGCCGAGGCTACTATGCAAGAAGCCCTTGGGCAGCAGGGGACTAGGAGCAGGATACAAGGCACCAGAAGGCCTAGCAGGCCAAACAGAGAGTCTGTTTCTTGCAACATGGATTGCAAAGTCTATGTCCAGAAACTTCCTGAGGGCGGGGCAGGAACTAAATAGCACAGGAGGCCAATCAGGCCAGAGCTGCACCAGAGGCAGCAAGAGGCAGCAAGAGGCAGGTGATTGCAGAAGCAGGGAATAGTTTGTCTGGAACCTGCAAAGCTCCGGATGGATGGGCTCCAGCCAAACCCAGGGGTGGATTCCTGACAGTATCTAAGTGTGTGTCAGACTAGTATGTGCCATCCATCCTCCTAAGTAAAACAATAGGGAAAAAAAACCAGACCACAGCACTAGTATGCAGTGGAATAAGAAATTCAGCGCTCGTGCAGCAGATGTAAAGTTTGCTGGAAGCGCTAATCCCCTTGCAGCTTGTATGTGGAGCGTCTAATCAACTGACTCCTAAAGCAAGGTGACCCCCGGAACAGGGGGACACCTTGTGATGACAAGAAAAAAATGCACACAATGCGCACCAGGGATTAAAATAGGGTAGAAAATATTTATTAATACAAAGGATAACTGAGGGGATCCAACCCCACCTCAGTACACATGCACACTAGATCCGGGTAAATATAGCAAAAATACCCACACACAGAATAGGATGTATCTACTTAGACCAGATCTAATCACAACATTACAAAAAATAAAAATGAATAAATAAAAAGACATGAATGTTCAAAATAAAGGATACATGGACCCAGATATATGCTAATAATAAAGCTGAACAACTGCCTGAGTCTGAAAGGGGGAGACGGAAACTTACACTGACGTTATCCTTTGTATTAATAAATATTTTGTACCCTATTTTAATCCCTGGTGCGCATTGTGTGCATTTTTTTCTTCACAGCACTAGTATATTCAACTGTAGCAAAACAACCTCACATGTACTCAGTCAGGTGGGCAGCAGGAAACACACAGAAGCGTGTGTTACTGTGTTTCCCGCTGCCTTCCGGATAAAATAAATGTGAGTTGTTTTGCAACTTTTGAATACACTAGGGCTTTGGTCTGTTTTGTTTTCTATTGAACATATAAACTTAAAGAGGCAGTCACAGCACCTTAATTTTTTTTTAAAGTATTTTTGTTTTTAACATGTACAACCTTTGTTTACCTTTAGTGAAAACTAATTACCTAAGCTGCCAATTAATTCGTTCTCCCATGATCGATTCACAAAATCCTGCTCCTCAGGGGTTCACTAAATGGCTGCCTTTCATTTTCAATCAGTCATTCAGTTAGAGTAACTCATCAGCTACAATGTATTCTTATATTACTAAGGAAACCTTATCTATTGTTACAGTTTGCAGATCAAACTGCTGGGAACACTGGTAACAAATTATCACAAATAGGAAAGTGTTACAAAGATCTTGCACTGCTGGGGAAGTGGGCTAAACCTGCTATAGAAATCAAAGGATTCTCAGCATATTACAACTCATTAAAAATGGCATTGAGAGTTGAATAATTTATTTTTCAAAATGGTGGTAAGTGTTATTTTATACCACAGAACTGATTTATTTAAAAAAAAAAACACACACATGTAGGATAATGCTTGGATTGCTCCTTTTAATATAAAGAAAAATATATAAAAAATAAAATAGTGTTAGTATAAAAAAAACAAACAAAACAACAACTCATGCACATAAACCAAAGAATGACTAGGCACAATACACTGCCTCGCCTGAAACTACCTAGCTAATGAACAAAACGCGGATACAGGTGTAGATTCAGCACGACACTACTGGCTCACTCCACGAGAAGATTAATGTGTATATCTTTCTTTATATAGCACCATCTACTGTATGTACACAGCGCGTCACAGCAGTAATACACGGGACATAATAATATAACACATAATGGGAATAAGCGCTTCACACATAAAAGTAACATTAGGAAAAGGAGTCCCTGCCCCGAAGATCTTACAATCTAATTTGTAAGTAGGAAGAACATACAGAGATGGTAAGAAGGTGTTCTGCTAAGTGCATCTGCAAGGGGTCAATGTCGATTATCTGCCTCTGCTGTATTTCCGTGAGATATCATTTCCTCACCAGACTTGTGACTGTGCCTATCTATATATTTTATCAGGATGATCAAATGTGATATATAGTTTTCCTCTATGTGACACACTCTTCTCTTCCTCTTTCTCCAGATCTCCCTCGGATCGGGTTCATCTTTTAAAAAGCTGTGGAAACTGCTCTAACATGAATGGTAGATCTGTTTAAAATCAGGACACTTCTATCACTTGTTTCATTTTATACCATTTACATGAATCACCCATGTATCTATTCATGTACACCTGTTGAATGTGTATGTGCTAACAACTCCTACATTTTACCCTATATTAGTATTTGTTCCTTTTTTGCTATCACTTATCTTTTCTACAGGTATATCTTGTTAGTGCTATTTTTTGTGTATGTATGTATGTACTGTATGTATGTACTGCTGCGGCCCATTTTATTCTAAAACATCACCGCATTTTTCCTGGATTTTTTTCCGAATGCGACGCACTTCACCGGGTGCATGCCGCATTCATGTTGCGTTCTCAGCCGCGGGTCATGCACAGTTGATGCGTTTATTGAGAATGGTTCGGATTTAATAGGTTGCAATTCTTCGCGTGTCCGCCATATGGCAGATATTCATGAATTGTAATGCGCATGCGCTTCAGTAATGTGCGACTTGCAGGTGTTTCATTTAAAAAAGATACCACAGTGTGCTATTGTAAATTGGCCTTGGGACTGAAGGAAGAGGTTACAATAATGTATCAATTGAGGCTTTTCATATTAAAGAAAGACAAAGACCAGTTTCTGTTATTCTCCAGAGACCCACCACCATGAGTGTTCAAGTGCAGCCCGTTTTCCAAAAACCCGACAGAACTTACGCATATTTTATATGGGCCGCAATTAATGCAACCCAGATGATAAGATGGCAACAGTTGTTCAAATTTATCAGTATTTTATCGAAAACTATGACTTTTACAAATTTTTGCCAGCTCCTCATGTGTGGAAGCGTGCAATAAGGAAAAGGTTATGTAGCGATACATGTTTTTATCGTATTGATCCCGAATTTATTGGAGGGTATTGGTGTGTATCACCGGCTTTTTCCTGTATCTATGATCATGCAGACGGCAAAAGGCGAAAGGTCGTGTTAAAACCAACTAAGAAACGACAGTCGCTGGCAAGCAATGCGCCAGCACCAGCACCGGCTTCCAATAACGGTCCCACCGTCAGTGACAACCCTTGCTGTCTGTCCACGCACGGATACCTGCAGCCTGAGCCGGATTTCACGTGCAGTTTCGATCAAGCTTGCATGTACCTAAGCGATTTCCAGCCTCATCAGCTGACTACAGGTGTAGTAGTCCCTCTGCCAACTGTCAACATGTATGATCAAGAATACTGGACTGGCAGTGGCCCGGCGCCGGCGCCGGCGCCAGCTGATTGGGAAATTCTGTGGTGAGTATTGTTGCTGTATTATTTTCTGTTTATTTTTTATTTTGCCAATATCAATATCGGTGCGATTCAAAAGTCAAGCGATTCTCCTGTAAGCAATATCATTGGCTGAGCGGCTTCTACAGTACTGTACTGCAGAGACTGAACAATTGGTGGAACGCTAGGCGCATGCGCATTGGAACCTTCTTGAAACGCATATGCGTGTCATCACATCGACGGTAGACGCATGCGCATGTGAACAGGAGACTCCCCCTGAGAAAATTATTGGTGGGACTGACTGGGAACTTCTTTAGGGGACTGACCATTATAGTAAAACTTTTCTTTTTGTTTTTCCTCAGAAAAGAAAACGGCTAATGGAGGGATTTCGATGGATAATATCGCTTTGTATAACAATGCCTGCACATTGCTGAATCGGATTTAAAAAACCACGTACCGGAGTCTACAGTTTAGTGGCCGTTGTTATTGATTAGGATAGAATACCTGAAACAGTATGCTGATGTTTTCCGACCGTACAGTATACAATACTTTTTATATACAGTACATGTGTAATAAACCCGAAAAAATAAAAAGTATGCATTTTTTCTACATGTACAGTATTACAGTACATACAGTATTTGTCTTTTATACAGTACCAGTACATACTTTACAGTACAGTATGTGTCTTCTATTTTTTTTAATACTCTTGTGATGTGCAGTACTGAGCATGCCTACAGTATACAGTACAGTATGCCTGGACAGTAGTGTACATTCTAGAAAACTGTATTTTGTTACAGTATCAAAGGAGCCAATGGAACAATTTAAAACAAATCAACATGTTCTTTTATTGGTGAAGTAAGTACAAAAACATTTATTTACAAATACTGTACAATGTAAAAACATTTTAAGTGCACAGCAATTCACAACATCAACAGGTGTATGGTTTACTGCTAGTGAAATCATTTATGTACAGAAAGTAAAAACATTTACAGTCAGTCAGTGTGGTTTACAGTCGCATGTTATAAAAAAAATTCTTTATTCATAAAATATACAAAACGCAACATCTCCGTTATTAAAGAACGGCAAGTCAAAACATTTACAGGGGGATGGTGCGCAAAACAGTCAGTCAGGCCTGCACCACTAAAGTCCTCGAGGGCCGCAAACGGGCCCTGTTTTCAGGAGAACCTTGAAAACTGGGCCTGTTTGTGGCCCTCGGGGACTGGAACAAAACATTTACCAAACATTTACAACAGTTGAACACTCACTCAAATGCGTACCCCACCAGATTGTCCTTCCATGGCCGATGCCTTGCATGGTGCAAAATGCCATTAATGCAGTCTCGAACGCCTTTCATTACAGGATCTGTAATTGAAAAAAAGCGCTGCAATTCATCCAGAATGGTCGTACTTAAATTGTCAGGAAGCGCCTTTTTTAGGTGATTTCCTTCGTAGTTCATTTTGAAGGCCCAGTCGCAGTTCATCAAGTAGGACACATGGTGCTTAAAAATTAACAAGGCATACTTGTGGGGTGCACCAGCACTCATCACCCTATACTTCTCCATGAGTGCCGGTGGCATATCGCGCAGGATGATGTCGGGCACCGTATCGATGTAAGCGAATGTAGGTCTTCTGTGAGTGGGTGTGCTTGTGGCGGCGGGTAGGTTGTCTGGGAGGAAGCTTTCCTCCTGTCTTGGTCGCCGTGTTGTCTCCTGGCATGGTCTTGACGGGGTTGTCATGTCCTCCTCAACGGCATACATGTACACAAAATCTTCTGGTGGAGGGGGTGCGCTTGGTGATGGAAGGTGGTCGATGCTCCCATTCATCACATCCATGCCACCCTCCTGCTCCGGCGTCAGGGAAACAGGGGCATGAACACCAAGCAAATGATGTATCCCTGCTATGTCAGCCTCTATCTTCTCCATCCGTCGATCCATCCGTTGATCCATATTTAGCATCCGTTGCTCCATATTTAACATGGTCTCCAGAAGCAGATCTATCTTTGCCAGCACAATAGAGTTCCCGGGGATATCCAAACTTATCCCATTCAGCATCCTGTCTAACGAGCTGCTTCTTGTGCATGGCGTGTGGACATCTGGGTGGATGGGTGCTACGGAGGATGAGATGGGGGTTCCATGGAGAGTAGCGGCAGCGTCGTCGAAGAAGGGTGGAGGAGGTGACCTGTGGATATCCGGTAGAGGAGAAGCGTGTCATGGGAGAGGGGGTTTGGCCCGGTATTAAAGGTGTTACACCCCATTTGGTCACCCCCTGCTCTCACTGGGGAAGCAAGGAGTTAACTGGACTGGGGTCCAGTAATGTGTTTTTACCTTGCTTCAGAATCCAACTGTTTATTCCCCTGTAAAAATGTATTGTCTCATCCCAGTGTTTGCAACAACACATACACTGGGGTTGATGCGGGAGGCTTAAGGGGTTAATGAGCTACAGTTTTAGGAAAATACAAATATGTGTGGTGTCTTTTCAGAAATATCTGGGCTTCAAAAGGCTTGATTGAAGTTGGGTGTGAAAAGTACAGAGGGGATTTAGTGTACAGTATGTTAATACCTAATTTGCAGGCCAAGTGTATATTGCTGGTAGAGACAGCAAGGACTCAGGTCTGGAGCATTGGGTGTGAAATATAGCACCTGTGACAAATGTTCTCTACCCAGGAGGCCCAGCTTCAAAGGATTTCTTGACAAGGGGTTTATGGGGGGCCAGGGGTGCTGCTACAGAAGGAGATATCAGAATGAGTGACCTTATTAAATATAAGAATATTATGAGATGTCCTCGGCTGAACATGCTAAAAGCTACATGTGTGTATTCGTGGGACCGATTCGCACATAATGAGTACAAACACATGACGTCTAGCAGGTACTAAGAGACAGATATTAATATCTCTCTTCATTTTAGTATTATACGGTTATATTTAGTCTTATTGGGAGTGTCATGCGTGCCGGAATATATTAATATGTCTCGCGTGCCAGTAAGTATCACTGAACTGAAGTTATGAAGTTATTTAGATAGGAAAAGCAGTTTTTAAACGTCCTTGGGTGGGAGGAGTTTTACTCTGGGGAAGACTGTCAACCTCACCACTGATTTATGAGAGGGGCTGGGTTTAGGTTGTGTTCAATGTGAAATAATTGTATATAAACAAGGCTCAGCCTATGGCTATTGTCTTTGTTATTTTCAAGATTGTTGTATGAACTGCCAGTCCAGATTTGACTGTTTCATCATTCCATCTTAAGTAAGTGTCTATATTTTGTCTGTTATGTGTATATCTCGTGTGTTCACCTTTTTCAAGGAATAAATTATATTTTATCATATCTCAGCCGTGTTCAGTTCAACCCAGGTATTTTTGGTGTAAATTATAGCTTGTCATAAAGTTACCGTGACAAAGCGGGAGTGTCGTCGAAGAGGGCTGGAGAAAGGGACCTCTGGATTTCTGGGCGAGAAGCGGCAGATTCGTCTAAGCGCGAAGGAGAAAGTGACCCGTGGATTTCAGAGGCACCAGCGGCAGCGTCGTCGAATAGAACTGACGAAGATGGCCTGTGGGTTTCTGGGAGGGCGGCGGTAGCATCGAGGACGAGTAGTGGAGAAGACGGGCTGAAGATTTCCGGGACAGTGGCGGCAGAGTAGTCGAAGCGTATGGGAGGAAGTGGTCTGCGGGTTCGATGGGTTGGCTGCCATTTGTTTTGCGTTGAGTGCACATCACCGTATTTCTTCTTGACATAATAAGGCTGACATCTATTAAAACCATTAGCCTTTGGGGTCAGCATAAGGTTTTGTTTATTGGCCTAAGCCTGTCGCTTTGGCCTTGGCGTGGAAACGGCTGCCGCCTTTCGCTTTTTCTGCATGACAGGCACGGCAGAGGCGAGTGGGTTCCTGAGTCAGTAGAATCGGGGTTGATCCATGGAAGCAGATGGCACAATGCAGTATCTGGACAAGGGAAAGTTCAGACAAAGATCATCAAGTGGTGGGCTATGCAAAGTGTGTAACCTTTTATGCATGGCGACGAGGTACAGGTGTTGAAAGTGGGCGTACTCAAATGTGAGTCATTAATGTATAAATACACCATCCATTTTGTGGATTCACTGCACATTGAATACACATCGACTAAACATCGAATATACATTTTTGTGTTTGTATTTCTTTCTACTCGCAGCAATGCCTGTTAAAAAGATTTCCAAGGAGCTCAGCATGCGAATTAAGGAGATGTACACGAGCGGACACCGAATTGCTGCTATCCAACGCTGGTTAGCTACTTCTGGCATCGTTGTGCCAGCAACCACCGTGAGCTATCATGCACACGGAAAAACCAGAGAACGCAAAAGGACAACAAGGGTAACTAACGCGTAAGTATATTTATATAACTTAATTTTTTTTTATATAAAATATTGTACTGTAGATCTACTAGTGTACTGTAATAGTGTACTGTAGATCTACTGTATCTAATTTTATACTTATTTCGGTATAGTATTTATATTACAACAGTATATATAAAGTTTATATTGCTGCATATTAATAGAACAATATATTGTGTACTGTAGATCTACTGTATCTAATATTTTTGTTATTTCGGTATATTTATATTACAACAGTATATATATTTGTTATATTGCTGCATATTAATAGAACAATATATTGTGTACTGTAGATCTACTGTATCTAATATTTTTGTTATTTCGGTATATTTATATTACAACAATATATATATTTTTTATATTGCTGCATATTAATACTGTGGAACAATATATTGTGTACTGTAGATCTACTGTATCTAATATTTTAGTTATTTCGGTATATTTATATTACAACAGTAAATATATTTGTTATATTGCTGCATATTTATAGAATAATATCTCATTGTATACTATTTTTACACCAAATGATGTGCTGTGCTTGTGGCCTACTGCACTGTAACTTACCTTCATTTTTTTCTTTACATTGTAGGGAGACAACTCTTCTGGTCGACAAAATAAGCGAGGAGAATGATGAGAAGAGTGCATTAAGGGTCAAATACACTCTGCAGGAAAATCACAATCTAACTGTATCCAAGACCAGCATAAAGAAGATGAGACGCAGAATTGGATGGAAATATAGACGTGTGAGGTTAGTACTGGACAGTACAGGAGGTAAAAGTGTTGTTTAAGAAACGGTACTGTACCGCTAAAATTATTTATTCCTTGTCATTACAGAGCGTACCACATGATAAGGGATGTAAACAAAATCAAAAGAATGGTCCAGGCCCAGGCATGGATCAGCGTAGTAAGTGCGGTAACCGTGTCTCATTTTTTCCCCACTGTTTTTACTGTGTACTGTATCTCTTAAACTAATTGTCCTTTTTTTCCAATGACAGATCGCCAGACTTCAATCCGATCGAAATGGTCTGGCATCAGCTGAAGGACCATATCCGGAAAGTGGTGAAACCCTCCAAAAAGGATGATTTGGAGAAAGGCATAATGAGTTTTTGGAACGATGTACTCACCGTGGAACGCTGCAATAAATATATTGACCATATTGCGACTGTGTTGCCCATTGTGATCGCGCGTAATGGGCAAGCATCAGGAAGGTAGTATGATATAGTACTGTAGTATTGTAAGTACAGTATGATACAGGTAAGTATGGCACAGTTTTTTTCTTTCCTAATAGTCAGAGTATACAATAGTTCCAGTATAGACTAGTTTGACAGTACTAACTGCATACACAATGCCATAATGCCATAATACAGTATGCACCTACAGTACAGTAACTGCTCAATTTTTTTCTTTCCAGAGAGAGCAGCACCAGCCATCTGGTTACATAGTATTTAACAGCAGTCAGAGTATACAGTAGTTCCAGTATAGGCTAGTTTGACAGTACTAACTGCCTTCTGTAGTCCAATGTGGAGTAGCTATACAGTACACAATGCCATAATACAGTATGCACCTAACTGCTCAATTTTTTTCTTTCCAGAGAAAGCAGAACCAGCCATCTAGTACTACACATCACACAATGCCATAATACAGTACGCACATAACTGCACTAATTTTTTGTTTTCTGGTCTTTTCAGGAAAAAAGGATGGACTGGGGGAGAGGGGGGTGTTGTGTACAGTCTAATCTGTTTGTGCAGTCAAGTGTACAGTATATAAACAGCAGTAATGATGTACACAAAACCTCTCCTCTCTCAATGAACTACTGTACTGTACACAGAATGAGGAAGAAGATAAAGACGGAAAAAATTATATTACTATATATATAATATAAATGATATATTATTAAATAATATTATTATAAATGTGCATTATTCATGTTTATCCATGTTTTATAAATGTTCATCCAATTTCAATCTGCCAGAAGAACTTAATAAAGACTGCATTATGTATTATTCATGATTATTTTTATATTTGTATTTTTTGGTTCCTTATAAAATAAAATAAATATTTATTTACATTCCTGCTAATCATAATCATTGACAATCCCCCCCCCCACACCTACAGTACACCAAAGAAAAAGAATGAATGACAAAATAACATGTATCAGTTAATGTTTTTTTTAACTCTCAATTCTCACAATGCTGTGCAAATCAGATTTACATATCAAATTCGAGAAGGGATTTTCCAAAGCATTACCATAAACAAAGCCTCAAAGGGTTGGGGGGGGGGGTTGGGTGAGTCATGCGCAGTAATCAACTATCTCCCACCTCAAAGAGGATTACATGCAGGCGCAGTGAGGTGATTGACGCTCGGCTAGGGACAGATTAAAAACACGACTACCTTCAGAAAATTAATGACTCTGTGGAGGTGTCTGTCGATAAGAGTTTAAAACCTTGAGCGAGCCTTGTATGTGTGTGTGGGGGAGGGGGCTGCATAAAGGATTAGCTGTGCAGCAGTTCAAATAAATGACATAATTTCAAAAGGCAGTTCATCATAATAATTTGATCCTTACACCCCCAAATACAGTACATAAAAAGCACACAAATCAACCATGTGCAGTCAAACACACAGGGTCACAGTCAAAAGCTACAGCACAGATTGAATATCGTAATATCAAGATTGTTTTTGCAGGCTTGTGGAGAAAATAACAATTAAAAATTAGAACAACAAGCAGTGGTGGGTGAAGTTACAGGCGCATGCGCAGTAATCAACTATCTCCCATCCCAAAGAGGATTACACACAGGCACATAGAGAGGTGATGCTCTGCTAGGGACTGATTAAAATACACAATGGCAAGCGTTTTATATTTATTTTTTTTGTTCCTGGTAAAATAAATATTTATTTACATTCCTGCTAATCATAATAATTGACAACACCCCCCCACACACACACACACACCTACAGTACACCAAAGAAAAAGAATGAATGACAAAACAACATGAATCAGTTAATGGTTTTTTTAACTCTCAATTCTCACAATGCTGTGCAAATCAGATTTACATATCAAATTCGAGAAGGGATTTTCCAAAGCGTTACTGTAAACAAAGCCTCAAACGGTTGGGGGGGGGGTTGGGTGAGTCACGCGCAGTAATCAGCTAGCTCCCATCTCAAAGAGAATTACACGCAGGCGCAGTGAGGTGACTGACGCTCGGCTATGGACGGATTAAGAACACAATGTCAAGCTTCAGAAAATTAATGACCCTGTGGCGTTTCAAATCCTTGAGCGAGCCTTGTGTGTGTTCGTGGGGGAGGGGTTTACAGGGTACAGCTGCATGAAGTTCAAAGATAATGACATACTTTAATTTCAAAAGGCAGTTCATCATAATAATATGATCCCTACACCCCTAAATACAGTACGTAAAAAGCACACAAATCAACCATGTGCAGTCAAACGCACAGGGTCGCAGTCAAAAGCTACAGCACAGATTGAATATCGTAATACAGTATCAAGATGGTTTTTGCAGGCTTGTGGAGAAAATAAAAATAAAAAAATTAGAATAACATGTTTTTTTTGGTCACTCACTCAAGCAAGCAGTGGTGGGCGAAGTTACAGGCGCATGCGCATTAATCACCTGCTGTCAAGCAGGAATGTGATTGAAACCAGACACACATTCAAAGGAATGGTGTGGGAGAGATGTACTGCATTGCACAGAAGATATGAAGTTGAAATACCCTGCAGTGCAGTTAATTATCCTGAGCGAGGGGGGAGCACTGTATATGCCGAAATGTGACACTGTTACAGTACTGTACACGCCTATGTTTTTCAACAATTTTCAAATGAGACATACTGTACAGTACAGCACTGCAAATGCATGTACAGTATACTTTAAATATGCAAATGTACAATTACTGCGTGCTCACACACAGACTGTGTACTGACGTAGGTTGAACCGCGAAGGTATTAGACTTCCAAGACAACAGCTCGCAAACGCCCCCTGAGTTTTTACACGGCATTGCAGTATTGCAGACAGCGAGAATAAAATGCTAATATCACGAGCGCTAAAATAACGCAATTCACTCCGGACAAAAAAAAACGCATCTGACCAAGATTATCAGAGAGACGCGGATCAAGCCGATTTAGACTCAGGGCGGCCACCACTGTATGCATGTATGTATGTAGGATATTGCTTGGATTACTCCTTGAATGCCACAATAGTAACTAAATGAAATATTTATACAGATGCAGCGGCCGTTATTCGAACGATTCACGCGCTGAAATATGCGTTATGCTGAGTGGTTGTCCGAGAAGCTCTGCTGCAGACATAATGGCCCATTCTAAAACCCACGTGATCGCCTGTGAGAGGCGCGCAGTTAGAATGACTGATTCAGCATATCTCTTACTGCGCGTCTCTTACAGGCAGGCAGACCCCGGTAGGACTCACACAGCAGGGACCCCTGCGGTGTTAATCCGATGGGCCATTATGTCTGCAGCAGAGCTTCTTGAACCTCCACTCGGCATAACGCATGTTTCAACGCGTGAAACGTTTGAATAATGGCCGCTGCATCTGTATAAATACTTCATTTACTGCACCGACACACTTTATTCGAGCAAATACCCAGTATGTACCTGGCAGATACCTGGAATGCGCCGCTCCTCACCTCTGACAAGCCCCGTTGCGTTTGCCTTCCCAGCCTGGGTTCATGCCTGGCTGATGGGCGGCTGATCTGTTAAATGATAATGATTAGGAATTAATAGGCTGCAATGCTTCGCGTGTCTACCAGATGGCATAAATTCATGAATTGTAATGCAGTATATATATATATACTGTGCAGTATTGCAGCCAGCGGGAATAAAATGCTTCAATCCTTGCTGGAAAATAACCCAATGCACTCGGGCAGAAAACAGTCACAAACCTCAATACACCCGGGTATACCCGAATTCGTGGGACTAGCCGAGCTCGAATAAAGTGTGTCGCCAGTGTAGTTACTATTGTGGCATTAAAGGAGTAATCCAAGTAATATCCTACATGTGTTTTATTTTATGTTTTGATAAATCAGTTCTGTACTGTGAGAAAATACTACTACATTTTTAATGTATTATTATGTAACAAGCACTTTTTGTTTCTATAGCAACCATTTACAGTCACATCCCCTTAGGCTGCGAACCCGCTGCGGCCGGCGGGGCACGCGGTCGCGTGGCCGCAAACCACCAGACCCTTGCCTGAGTGGTCCCTGCCCCCGCTGCCTCCTTCCGACAGGGCTGACTATGTACTGTGACGCGTCAGCCGGCCGATACTGCAAGAATCTTGTGAATTTTGGCGTTGACGCGTCACGTGGTACGCGAGTCAGCCAATGGGGAGGAGGGGAGGGACGGAGCCAGGTGGGAGGCGCCTTGGGCGGGGAGCAGGGAAGGAGCTGCGTGTTATTAAAGTGTGTGTGTGTGTGGACGGCACCAAGATCAGAGCCCGCCCCTCTCCCTCTCCGGCTCCCTACAGACCGCATATCGCGGTTTGTGTCTGTCAGCGCCCCGCATGTCTGCAGTGCAGACGTGCTGACTGAGGGAGCGGGGCCCTAGCTTTACTCTTCTGAAAAAGGCTCTGGCACACCCCTTTATGAGCCCTGTCCTTTCTCTAGCAGTGCACTAATTGTATCTAGTGACTGCCTGGTCACATGATCTTCCCCACAGAACTTTGCATCTTTAGTCCTCTTCTGCTGCATTGACAGCCATTTAGTGAACCCCCGAGCCAAATCTTCCCCGATCGATCACAGGAGAATGGATCAATCGGCAACTTAGCTAATTACTTATCATTGTGTGGATTGTGTTGATGCACATATTAAAGGGGGGGGGGGAGGAATTAAATACGAAAAAAAACAGCCGCTTGGAATGCTGCTTTAATGTCATTTTTAAGGAGTTTTAATACACTGAGAATCCTTTGCTTTCTATAGCAGGTTTTAGCCACCTCCCCAGCAGTGCAAGATTTTTGTAACACTTTCCTGTTTGTGATAATTTGTTGCCAGTGTTCCCAGCAGTTTGAGCTGCAAACTGTAACAATAGATAATGTTACCTTAGTAATATAAGAATACATTGTAGCTGCTGAGTTACACTGACTGAAGGATTGAATTGAAACGGAAAGGCAGCCATTTAATGAACCCTGGGTAATCGGATTTTGCTGATCGATCACGGGAGAACTTATCGATTGGCAGCTTAGGTATAAATAAAAGTAATCAAAGGCTGCATATATTAAACAAAAATATAAATATATTTATTTTTAAGCTGCTTAGACTGCCTCTTTAAAAGTCAAACAAATTCAGAAAAATACTTAATCATGTTTTGTTTTTGTATAAAATACGTGTCAATTTCCTACATTTAACAGAGAGAACGGACCATTAATTCACATTGGTCTTAGGTGGAACTGAGCCGTTAAACCAATGGAATTCAACGGGGAACTTCCCCTTTAAAGTATTTATCTTGCTAATGAAACATTAAGGGTGCTGACCCCGAGCGCTGACCCGTGGCCCTGACCCAGAGCGCTGACACCTGGCCCTGACCCCCTGTCAGCCTGAGAGATCTGGTAAATGTCCAGTCCCACTTGGCAATAGAAATGACAGTTAAGCCCTTATAATATAAATATATTCATACAAGGGTGGCGAGGTTACAACACAAGCCAAGAATCCCAGGCTTACAACTGCGTCAGTATATGACAGTAATAAGCATTGTTACTCTGTGTGTATTTTTGTATGTGTGTGCATTTGCGAATACAGTATGTGTATATCCCTGTGTATAGAGATGTGTGAACTATGCAACATTTTGTGGTTTCTTGCAGCAAAAAAGAAATCTGAACACTCTCTCTCCCTTCTCCGCACCCTCTCTGTGTGCCTGTGTGTGTATCAGTGTGTCTGTGTATATCAGTGTGTGTGTGTGTGTGTGTGTGTGTGTGTGTGTNNNTGTGTGTGTGTGTGTGTGTGTGTGTGTGTGTGTGTGTGTGTGTGTGTATCAGTGTGTCTGTGTTTGTGTATATCAGTGCGTCTGCATGTATCAGTGCGTCTGTGTGTGTATTAGTGCATCTATGTGTGCATCTGTGTATGTCAGTGTGTGGGGGTGTATGTCTGTGTGTCTATGTGTGTCTGTCTGCCTCAGTGTAGAGGTGTATGCGTTTCTGTGTGTTTATCTGTGTGTCTGTGTGTCTGCGTCAGTGTGGAGGTGTGTGTGTCTGTGTGTCAGTATGGTGGTGTGTGTGTATCTGTGTGTGTGTCAGCGTGTGTGTGTGGGGGGGGTGTATGTCTTTGTGTCTGCATCAGTGTGGAGGTGTATGTGTGTCTGTGTGTGGGGGTGTATGTGTATCTGTGTGTGTGGGGGGGTGTATGTCTTTGTGTCTGCATCAGTGTGGAGGTGTATGTTTGTCTGTGTGTGGGGGTGTGTGTGTATCTGTGTGCCTGTGTGTGAGTCAATGTTTGCGTTAGTGTTAGTGTGGTTGGGGTTGTATGTATGTGTGTCTATGTGTGTGTGTGTATCAGTGTGGGGGTGTATGTGTATCTGTATGTGTATCTGTGTGTGTGTCTGTGTGTGGGGGTGTGTGTGTATTTGTGTGTGTGGTGTGTGTGGGGGTGTATGTGTATCTGTATGTGTATCTGTAGTGAATCTGTGTGTATATCTGGGTGTGTCGTAGTGTGAGGTGTGGTGTGTATCTGGTGTGTGTGTCAGTGTGTGTGGGGGGGGTGTATGTCTTTGTGTCTGCATCAGTGTGGGAGGTGTATGTGAGTATGTGGTATGGGGGTGTATGTGTTTTGTGGTGTGTATCTGTGTGTGGGGGTGTATGTGTATCTGTATGTGTTGTTGTGGTGGGGTGTTTGTGGGTGGGGGTGGGTGGTGGGTGTAGTGCTGGGGGGATACGTGTGGGGTGGTGTGTGGGGGGTGTGTATGTGTGTGGGTGCGGGGGGGTGTATGTGTGTGGGTATTGGGTGGGTATTGTGTGGGGCGGGGGGGGTGTATATGGGTGTGGGTATGGTGTTGGGGGGGGGTGTAGGGGGGGATGGTGTGGGTGTATAGGGTGGGGTGTAGTGTGTGTCGGTGTGTGTATCGGTGTGGGGGTGGATGTGTGTCTGGGTGGGGTATCTGTGGTGTATTTGTGTGTGGGGGTGGGGGTGGTATGTGTGGTGTGGGTGTCTGTGTGTGTGGGGGTGTGTGTGTGTGTGGTTGTGTGGGGGGTATGTGTGTCTGTGTGTGGGTATCGGTGTGTGTATTGTGTGTTGGGTGGTGTGTGTGTATCTGTGTGTTTGTATTGTGTGGGGGGGTGGTGTTGTGGTATCGTGTGTGTGTTGTGTGGGTGGTGTTGTGTGTGGTCTGTGTGTGGTGGGTGTGGGTATCAGGGCAGGGTTTACATTTCCATCCAGCAGGGACGGTTTTTATTTTGAGATAAATCCCTATGACCATATAAACCGCTCAATGATCTTTTATGTATTGACGGTTAGCCCTGCCAACCTGCCAACCCACACTGCAACTACCTTTGGCAGGGGGCTAATATGGGTCATTCTAACCAATGTGGCAGCAAAATGTTTAATGCACTTCACCCAACATTTTAAAACCGTTTGATGCCCGCAGAGCTGTCTATGCATCGCCAACGCAATTGTCGCTGGCTCCCTGGTAGCGAAGGGGTTAATCTGCATTTAGAAATTTTGGCTAGATTTTATTTCTTCTAACTCCTGATTGTTTGGGGTGCTTTTATATATCTGCTTATCTGTTATGTAAAGGTAAGATTTTGCTGACTCCTCTATTAGGGAAGTGGTTATCTGCTTGTCTCTGTTATGTAAAAGTGTAAATATTAAACATGGTTCTAAGTATGTAAGAGTCATTTGAAATCCTGTAATTGAGGCACGTTTCGCACTTTTTGATGCATAATCTAGTTTAGAAAATATTTTAAACTTTTGAGTTGAAATGCGAGCTGGGCTGCATTGTGTGTGGATTAACACCCCACTAAGGCTAAGGTCCCGTGCATGTGCGCCTGGCATCCAGGCGGTGCGTGCACAGCACTAAAACGCGATCTGCGGTCTTGTAGGCAGCTTTCCGCAGCGATGGAGGTGCAGGGGGGGGGGCGTTGCCTAAACGGGCGAGAGTTGAAGGAGTTGGACGTGAAGAGCAGTGATCTAGCACTCAGGAGAGTAAGTTACAGCTCATGTGATCTCTGCTGATAGCAAGGTCAGCATGGACGGTTTCCTGGCCCCCTTTTGTAGGGTGTCATCCTGATCCATAGGGTCCCCAATACAGTTTCATTTTAGTACTGCAGCGTCCAAACTCACTCTTTCCCCAGATCTTATTCACAGAGTCCACCGTGACTGCCCTATCCCTTGGCATGCGGGTCACCGCATTGCCCAGGTACCCACACTGTGTTAACACGGGTCCTCTTGTTCAGTTCCTTCTGTCTCCTGGGGCTGAACATGTTTCCCAGGCACTCCAGGGGGGAATCAGGAAGTAGGTCAGACAGGAGCGCATGATGGAAAGTTACCAGAGATTAGTTGTCTGGACATATCACCCCCCTCCCCTGTTCATGCCAGGCTGCTGGCGATCCCCTCTTGATTGGCTCACAGCGCACCATGTGACGTGTCGCCACACGGGAACAACAATCTTGTTGTATCCTCTGTTGGTGATGCGCCACAGTGCAAAGTGGGACAACAAGGAAGGAGACCCAGGCCAGGTAGAAAGGAGGAGAGGGATGGTGAGAGGAGCGCACGCACCACGCGTGCCGCCTTCAGCAGCGGGGACCTAGGGGACATTTGGCTACAGACAAATCTCTGTATAATTCTTTGTTGGGGCAAAATCAATTCAACCTACTCACTAGCTTTTCCAGGAAGGATGGGAGAGGGGGGAGAGGAAGGAAGGGGGATGGGGGGATCAAGGAGGGGGAAAGGAGGGGGAAAGGGGGGAAGGAGGAGGAAGGAGTAGGGGGAGAGGGGGGAGGAAGGGAGAGAGGGGAAGGAAGGAGAGGGGGGAGGAAGGAGGGGGAAAGGAGGAGAGAAAGAGAGAGTGTGGGAGAGAGGGGGGTGGAACCAAGAGAGAGAGAGGTGGGGAGAAGAGAGAGGAGTTAGATATAAGGGACAGGGATATCGGAAGAAGAGGTTGAGTGTGCCCCACGCAAACTGGCTGCCCTTGAGGATTGAGGGGCTTATTAGAGGCCTGTGGAGGGGGCTGTGTGTGTATCTGTGTGTGTGTCAGTGTGTGTGTGGGGGGGGTGTATGTCTTTGTGTCTGCATCAGTGTGGAGGTGTATGTGTGTCTGTGTGTGGGGGTGTATGTGTATCTGTGTGTGTGGGGGGGTGTATGTCTTTGTGTCTGCATCAGTGTGGAGGTGTATGTTTGTCTGTGTGTGGGGGTGTGTGTGTATCTGTGTGCCTGTGTGTGAGTCAATGTTTGCGTTAGTGTGTTTGGGGGTTGTATGTCTGTGTGTCTATGTGTGTGTGTGTATCAGTGTGGAGGTGTATGTGTATCTGTATGTGTATCTGTGTGTGTGTCTGTGTGTGGGGGTATGTGTGTATTTGTGTGTGTGTCTGTGTGTGGGGGTGTATGTGTATCTGTATGTGTATCTGTATGTGAATCTGTGTGTATATCTGTGTGTGTCAGTGTGGAGGTGTGTGTGTATCTGTGTGTGTGTCAGTGTGTGTGTGGGTGTATGTGAATCTGTGTGTATATCTGTGTGTGTCAGTGTGGAGGTGTGTGTGTATCTGTGTGTGTGTCAGTGTGTGTGTGGGGGGGGTGTACACAGGTGACACTCACTCAAATGGTACCCACACCAGATTGTCCTTCCATGGCGATGCCTTGCATGGTGCGCCAATGCATTAGCAGTCTCGAACGCCTTTCATTACAGGATCTGTAATTGAAAAAAAGCGCTGCAAATCATCCAGAATGGTCGTACTAAAATTGTCAGGAAGCGCTTTTTTAGGTGATTCTCTTCGTAGTTATTTTGAAGGCCCATCGCAGTTCATCAGTAGGACATGGTGCTTAAAAATTAACAAGGCATACTTGTGGGGTGCACCAGCACTCATCACCCTATACTTCTACATGAGGACGGTGGCATACGCGCAGGATGTGAGTCGGGCACCGTTCGATGTAAGAGAATGTAGGTCTTCTGTGAGGGGTGTGCTTGTGGCGGCGGGTAGGTTGTCTGGGAGAGGCTTTCCTCCTGTCTTGGTCGCCGTGTTGTCTCCTGGCATGGTTGACGGGGTTGTCATGTCCTCCTCAACGGCATACATGTACACAAAATCTTCTGGTGGAGGGGGTGGCTTGGTGATGAAGGTGGTCGATGCTCCTTTCACTCACTCCATGCCACCTCCTGCTCCGGCGTCAGGGAAACAGGGGCATGAACACCCACGAAATGAGTATCCCTGCTATGTCAGCCTCATCATTCTCCATCGTCGATCCATCCGTTGATCCATATTTAGCATCCGTTGCTCCATATTTAAAATGGTCTCAGAAGCAGATCTATCTTTGCCAGCACAATAGAGTTCCGGGGATATCCAAAACTTATCCCCATCAGCATCCTGTCTACGAGTGCTTCTTGTGCATGGCGTGTGGACATCTGGGTGGATGGGTGCTACGGAGGATGAGAGGGGGTTCCATGGAGAGTAGCGGCAGCGTCGTCGAAGAAGGGTGGAGGAGGTGACTGTGATATCCGGTGAGGAGAAGCGTTGTCATGGGAGAGGGGGTTTGGCCGGTATTAAAGGTGGTACACCCCATTTGGTCACCCCTGCTCTCAATGGGGAAGCAAGGAGTTATAACTGGACTGGGTCCAGTAATGTGTTTTTACCTGCTTCAGAATCCAACTGTTTTCCCTGTAAAAATGTATTGTCTATCCCAGTGTTGCAAACAACACATACACTGGGGTTGAGCGGGAGGCTAAGGGTTAATGAGCTACAGTTTTAGGAAAATACAAATAGGTGTGTGTCTTTTCAGAAATATCTGGGCTTCAAAAGGCTTGATTGAAGTTGGGTGTGAAAAGTACAAGAGGGGATTTAGTGTACAGTATGTTAATACCTAATTTGCAGGCCAAGTGTATATTGCTGGTAGAGACAGCAAGGACTCAGGTCTGGAGCATTGGGTGTGAAAATAGACCTGTGACAAATGTTCTTTCTACCCAGGAGGCCAGCTTCAAAGGATTTCTTGACAAGGGGTGTATGGGGGGCCAGGGGTGCTGCTACAGAAGGAGTATCAGAATGAGTGACCTTATTAAATATAAGAATATTATGAGATGTCCTCGGCTGAACATGCTAAAAGCTACATGTGTGTATTCGTGGGACGATTCGACAATAATGAGTACAAACACATGCGTCTAGAGGTACTAAGAGACAGATATTAATATCTCTCTTCATTTTAGTATTATACGGTTATATTTAGTCTTATTGGGAGTGTCATGCGTGCCGGAATAATTATATGTCTCGCGTGCCAGTAGAAGTATCAATGAACGAAGTTATGAAGTTATTTAGATAGGAAAAGCAGTTTTTAAACGTCCTGGGTGGGAGGAGTTTTACTCTGGGGAAGACTGTCAACCTCACCATGATTTGAGAGGGCTGGGTTTAGGTTGGTTCAATGTGAAATATTGTATTAAACAAGGTCAGCCATGGCTATTTCTTTGTATTCAAGATTCTGTAGAACTGCCAGTCAATGATGTTACACATTAGTAGTGTCTATATTTGTCTGTTATGTGTATATCTGTGTGTCCCTTTTCAAGAAAATTATATGTATATATCTAGACGTGTTCAGTTAACCCAGGTATTTGTGGTGTAAATTAGCTGTCATAAAGTACCGTGACAAAGCGGGAGTGTCTCGAAGAGGTGGAAGAAAGGGACCTCGATTTCTGTGGACGAGAAGCGGCAGATTCGTCTAAGCGGAAGAGAAAGTGACCGTGGATTTCAGAGGCACAGCGGCAAGCGTCGTCGAATAGAAATACGGGAAGATGGGCCTGTGGGTTTCTGGGAGGGCATCACCCAGTTCTCTTGCAGACCTTTTCGATTTTCAACGGTTTCTGCCCGTGCTTGGCCCGGACTGCTGCGGATCACGGCTGGATTTCTTGTGGTGTTGAGGCGGTAGCATGAGGAAGTAGTGGAGAAGACGGGCATGAAGATTTCCGGGACAGTGGCGGCAGAGTAGTCGAAGCGTATGGGAGGAAGTGGTCTGCGGGTGTCGATGGGGTGGCTGCCATTTGTTTGCGTTGAGTGCAAATCACCGTATTTCTTCTTGACATAATAAGGCTGAAATCTATTAAAACCATTGCCTTTGGGGTCCGCATAAGGTTTTGTTATTGCCATAAGCCTGTCGCTTTGGCCCTTGGAGTGGAAACGGCTGCCGCCTTTCGCTTTTTATGATGACAGGACGGCAGAGGGGTGGGTCTGAGTCAGTAGAATCGGGTTGATCCATGGAAGCAGATGGCACAATGCAGATCTGGACAGGAGTTGACAAAGATCATCAAGTGGTGGGCATGCAAAGGTGTAACCTTATCGACGAGTACGAGTGGCGTACCAGTGAGTCATTAATGATATCAATCTTGTGGATCAGGCACATGATCTGCTAACATCGAAACAGTTTTGTTTGTTTTCTACTGAGAATGCCTAAAAGATCAATAGATCATAAGAGTACAGCATTAATTGGTCTATCCAGAACTATACTACCCATAAGTGTCATAAATTCATTTCACAGTAACATAACGTCTTAACTCGATCGTACAACACTTACCATGATCCATCAAAATTAATAAAATGAGCGGACACCGAATTGCTGCTATCCACGCTGGTTAGTACTTCTGGCATCGTTGTGCCAGCAACCACCGTGAGTATCATGCACGGAAAACCAGAGAACGCAAAAAGGACAACAAGGGTAACTAACGCGTAAGTATATTTATATAACTTAATTTTTTTTTATATAAAATATTGTACTGTAGATCTACTAGTGTACTGTATAGTGTACTGTAGATCTACTGTATCTAATTTTATACTTATTTCGGTATAGTATTTATATTACAACAGTATATATAAAGTTTATATTGCTGCATATTAATAGAACAATATATGTGTACGTAGATCTATGTATCTAATATTTTGTTATTTCGGTATATTTATATTAAAACAGTATATATATTTGTTATATTGCGCATATTAATAGAACATATATTGTGTACTGTAGATCTATGTATCTAATATTTTGTTATTTCGGATATTATATTACAACATATAATATTTTTATATTGCTGCTATTATACTGTGGAACAATATATTGTGTACTGTAGATCACTGTATCTAATATTTTAGTTATTTCGGTGATATTTATATTACAACAGTAAATATATTTGTTATATGCTGCATTTTATAGAATAATATCTCATTGTATACTATTTTTACACCAAATATGGTGCTGTGCTTGTGGCCTACTGCACTGTAACTTACCTTCATTTTTTTCTTACATGTGTAGGGAGACAACTCTTCTGGTCGACAAATAAGCGAGGAGAATGATGAGAAGAGTGCATAAGGGCAAATACACTCTGCAGGAAAATCACAATCTAACTGTATCCAAGACCAGCATAAAGAAGATGAGACGCAGAATTGGATGGAAATATGACGTGTGAGGTTAGTAACTGGACAGTACAGGAGGTAAAAGTGTGTTTAAGAAACGGTACTGTACCGCTAAAATTATTTTTCCTTGTCATTACAGAGCGTACCACATGATAAGGGATGTTAAACAAAATCAAAAGAATGGTCAGGCCCAGGCAGGATCAGCGTAGTAAGTGCGGTCGTACGTGTTCATTTTTTCCCCACTGTTTTACTGTGTACTGGTATCTCTTAAACTAATTGTCCTTTTTTTCCAATGACAGATCGCCAGACTTCAATCCGATCGAAATGGTCTGGCATCAGCTGAAGGACCATATCCGGAAAGTGGTGATGATGAACCCTCCAAAAAAGGATGATTTGGAGAAAGGCATAATGAGTTTTGGAACGATGTACTCACCGTGGAACGCTGCAATAAAATATTGACCTATTGCGACTGTGTGTGCCCATTGTGATCGCGCGTAATGGGCAAGCATCAGGAAGGGAGTATGATATAGTACTGTAGATTTGTAAGTTAAGTTATGATACAGGTAAGTATGGCACAGTTTTTTCTTTCCTAATAGTCAGAGTATACAATAGTTCCAGTATAGACTAGTTTGACAGTACTAACTGCATACACAATGCCATAATGCATAATACAGTATGCACCTACAGTACAGTAACTGCTCAATTTTTTTCTTTCCAGAGAGAGCAGCACAGCCATCTGGTTACATAGTATTTAACAGCAGTCAGAGTATACAGTAGTTCCAGTATAGGCTAGTTTGACAGTTAAACTGCCTTCTGTAGTCCAATGTGGGGTAGCATACAGTACACTGCCATAATACAGTATGCACCTAACTGCTCAATTTTTTTCTTTCAAGAGAAAGCAGAACCAGCCATCTAGTACTACACATCACACATGCCATAATACAGTCGCACATAACTGCACTAATTGTGTTTTGGTTTTTCAGGAAAAAAGGATGGACTGGGGGGAGAGGGGGTGTTGTGTGTCAGTCTTAATCTGTTTGTGCAGTCAAGTGTACAGTATATTAAACAGCAGTAATGATGTACACAAAACCTCTCCTCTCTCAATAACTACTGTACTGTACACAGAATGAGGAAGAAGATAAAGACGGAAAAAAATTATATATATATATATAATATAAATGATATATTATTAAATAAATATTATTATAAATGTGCATTATTCATGTTTATCCATGTTTTATAAATGTTCATCCAATTTCAATCTGCCAGAGAAGAACTTAATAAAGACTGAATATGTATTATTCATGATTATTGTTTATATTTGTATTTTTTGGTTCCTTATAAAATAAAAATAAATATTATTACATTCCTGCTAATCCTAATCATTGACAATCCCCCCCCCCACACTACAGTACACCAAAGAAAAGAATGAATGACAAAATAACATGTATCAGTTAATGTTTTTTTAACTCTCAATTCTCACAATGCTGTGCAAATCGATTTACATATCAATTCGAGAGAAGGGATTTCCAAAGCAAGACAAAACAAAGCCTCAAAGGGTTGGGGGGGGGGTTGGGGTGAGTCATGCAGCAGTATCAACTATCTCCACCTCAAAGAGGATACATGCAGGCGCAGTGAGGTGATGACGTCGGCTAGGGACAGATTAAAAACACGACTACCTTCAGAAAATTAATGACTCTGTGGAGGTGTCTGTCGATAAGAGTTTAAACACCTTGAGCAGAGCCTGTATGTGTGTGTGGGGAGGGGGGCTGCATAAAGGATTAGCTGTGCAGCAGTAAATAAATGACATAATTTCAAAAAGGCAGTTCATCATAATAATTTGATCCTTACACCCCCAAATACAGTACATAAAAAGCACACAAATCAACCATGTGCAGTCAAACACACAGGGTCACAGTCAAAAGCTACAGCACAGATTGAATATCGTAATATCAAGATTGTTTTTGCGGCTTGTGGAGAAAATAACAATTTAAAAAATTAGAACAACAAGCAGTGGTGGGTGGAAGTTCAGGCGCATGCGCAGTAATCAACTATCTCCCATCCAAAGAGGATTACACACAGGCACATAGAGAGGTGATGCCTGCTGAGGGACTGATTAAAATACACAATGGCAAGCGTTTTATATTTATTTTTTTTGTTCCTGGTAAAATAAATATTATTTACATTCTGCTAATTAATAATTGACAACACCCCCCCACCAACACACACACACCTACAGTACACCAAAGAAAAAGAATATGAATGCAAAACAACATGAATCAGTTAATGGTTTTTTTAACTCTCAATTCTCAAAATGCTGTGCAAATCAGATTTAATATCAAATTCGAGAAGGGTTTTCCAAAGCGTTACTGAAACAAAGCCTCAAACGGTTGGGGGGGGGGTTGGGTGAGTCAGCGCAGTAATCAGCTAGCTCCCATCTCAAAGAGAATTACACGCAGGCGCAGTGAGGTGACTGACGCTCGGCTATGGACGGATTAAGAACACAATGTCAAGCTTCAGAAAATTAATGACCCTGTGGCGTTTCAAATCCTTGAGCGGCCTTGTGTGTGTTCGTGGGGGAGGGGTTACAGGGTACAGCGCATGAAGTTCAAGATAATGACATACTTTAATTTCAAAAGGCAGTTCATCATAATTATATGATCCCTACACCCCTAAATAAAGTACGTAAAAAGCACACAAATCAAAACCATGTGCAGTCAAAGCACAGGGTCGCAGTCAAAAGCTACAGCACAGATTGAATACGTAATACAGTATCAAGATGGTTTTTGCAGGCTTGGGAGAAAATAAAAATAAAAAATTAGAATAACATGTTTTTTTTGGTCACTCACTCAAGCAAGCAGTGGTGGGCGAAGTTACAGGCGCATGCGCATTAATCACCTGCTGTCAAGCAGGAATGTGATTGAAACCAGACACACATTCAAAGGAATGGTTGTGGGAGAGATGTACTGCATTGCACAGAAGATATGAAGGTGAAATACCCTGCAGTGCAGTTAATTATCCTGAGCGAGGGGGGAGGGGAGCACTGTAATGCGAAATGTGACACTGTTACCAGTACTGTACACGCCCATGTTTTTCAACAATTTCAAATGAGACATACTGTACAAGTACAGCACTGCAAATGCATGTACAGTATACTTTAATATGCAAATGTACAATTACTGGTGCTCACACACAGACTGTGTACTGACGTAGGTTGAACCGCGAAGGTATTAGACTCCACCAGACAACAGCTCGCAAACGCCCCCTGAGTTTTTACACGGCATTGCAGTATTGCAGACAGCGAGAATAAAATGCTAATATCACGAGCGCTAAAATAACGCAATTCACTCCGGACAAAAAAAACGCATGACCAAGATTATCAGAGAGACGCGGATCAAGCCGATTTTAGACTCAGGGCGGCCACCACTGTATGCATGTATGATGTAGGATATTGCTTGGATTAATCCTTGAATGCCACAATAGTAACTAAATGAAATATTTATACACGATGCAGCGGCCGTTATTCGAACGATTCACGCGCTGAAATATGCGTTATGCTGAGTGGTTGCCGAGAAGCTCTGCTGCAGACATAATGGCCCATTCTAAAACCCACGTGATGCCTGTGAGAGGCGCGCAGTTAGAATGACGATTCAGCATATCTCTTACTGCGCGGTCTCTTACAGGCAGGCAGACCCCGGTAGGACTCACACAGCAGGGACCCCTGCGGTGTTATCCGATGGGCCATTATGTCTGCAGCAGAGCTTCTTGAACCTCCACTCGCATAACGCATGTTCAACGCGTGAAACGTTGAATAATGGCCGCTGCATCTGTATATACTTATTTACTGCACCGACACACTTTATTCGAGGCACAATACCCGATGTACCTGGCAGATACCTGGAATGCGCCGCTCCTCCCTCTGACAAGCCCCGTTGCGTTGCCTTCCAGCCTGGGTTCATGCCTGGCTGATGGGGCGTGATCTGTTAAATGATAATGATTAGGAATTAATAGGCGCAATGCTTCGCGTGTCTACCAGATGGCATAAATTCTGAATTGTAATGCAGTATATATATATATATGTGCAGTATTGCAGCCAGGGGATAATAAATGCTTCAATCCTTGCTGGAAAATAACCCAATGCACTCGGGCAGAAAACAGTCACAAACCTCCATACACCCGGGTATACCCGAATTCGTGGGACTAGCCGAGCTCGAATAAGTGTGTCGCCAGTGTAGTTACTATTGTGGCATTAAAGGAGTAATCCAAGTAATATCCTACATGTGTTTATTTTATGTTTTGAAATCAGTTCTGTACTGTGAGAAAATACTATACATTTTTAATGTATTATTATGTAACAAGCACTTTTTGTTTCTATAGCAACCATTTACAGTCACATCCCTTAGGCTGCGAACCCGCTGCGGCCGGCGGGGCACGCGGTCGCGTGGCCGCAAACACCAGACCCTGGCCTGAGTGGTCCCTGCCCCCGTGCCTCCTTCCGACAGGGCTGACTATGTACTGTGACGCGTCAGCCGGCCGATACTGCAAGAATCTTGTGAATTTGGCGTTGACGCGTCACGTGGTACGCGAGTCAGCCAATGGGGAGGAGGGGAGGGACGGAGCCAGGTGGGAGGCGCCTTGGGCGGGGAGCAGGGAAGGAGCTGGTGTTATTAAAGTGGTGTGTGTGTGGACGGCACCAAGATCAGAGGCCGCCCCTCTCCCTCTCCGGCTCCCTACAGACCGCATATCGCGGTTTGTGTCTGTCAGCGCCCGCATGTCTGCAGTGCAGACGTGTGACTGAGGAGAGGGGGGGGGCCCTAGCTTATCTTCTGAAAAGGCTCTGGCACACCCCTTATGAGCCTGTCCTTCTCTAGCAGTGCACTAATTGTATCTAGTGACTGCCTGGTCACATGATCTTCCCCACAGAACTTTGCATCTTTAGTCCTCTTCTGCTGCATTGACAGCCATTTAGTGAACCCCCGAGCCAATCTCCCCGATCGATCACAGGAGAATGGATCAATCGGCAACTTAGCTACTTACTTATATTGTGTGGATTGTGTTGATGCACATATTAAAGGGGGGGGGGGGGAGAATTAAATACGAAAAAAAAAACAGCCGCTTGGAATGCTGCTTAATGTCATTTTTAAGGAGTTTTAATACACTGAGAATCCTTGCTTTCTATAGCGGTTTTAGCCACCTCCCCAGCAGTGCAAAGATTTTTGTAAACACTTTCTGTTTGTGATAATTTGTTGCCAGTGTTCCCAGCAGTTTGAGCTGCAAACTGTAACAATAGATAAGTGACCTTAGTAATATAGAATACAATGTAGCTGCTGAGTTACACTGACTGAAGGATTGAATTGAAACGGAAAGGCAGCCATTAATGAACCCTGGGTAATCGGATTTTGCTGATCGATCACGGGAGAACTTATCGATTGGCAGCTTAGGTATAAAAAAAGTAATCAAAGGGCATATATTAAACAAAAATATAAATATATTTATTTTTAAGCTGCTTAGACTGCCTCTTTAAAAGTCAAAACAAATTCAGAAAAATACTTAATATGTTTTGTTTTGTATAAAATACGTTGTCAATTTCCTACATTTAACAGAGAGAGAACGGACCATTAATTCACATGGTCTTAGGTGGAACTGAGCCGTTTTAAACCAATGGAATTCAAAGGGGAACTTCCCTTTAAAGTATTTATCTTGCTAATGAAAACTTAAGGGTGCTGACCCCGAGCGCTGACCCGTGGCCTGACCCCGAGCGCTGACACCTGGCCCTGCCCCCTGTCAGCCTGAGAGATCTGGTAAATGTCCAGTCCCACTTGGCAATAGAAATGACAGTAAGCCTTATAATATAAATATATTTCATACAAGGGTGGCGAGGTTACAACACAAGCCAAGAATCCAGGCTTACAAACTGCGTCAGTATATGACAGTAATAAGCATTGTTACTCTGTGTGTATTTTTGTATGTGTGTGCATTTGCGAATACAGTATGTGTATATCCCTGTGTATAGAGATGTGGAACTATGCAAATTTTGTGGTTTCTTGCAGCAAAAAAGAAATCTGAAACACTCTCTCTCCCTTCTCCGCACCCTCTCTGTGTGCCTGTGTGTGTATCAGTGTGTCTGTGTATTATCAGTGTGGTGTGTGTGTGGTGTGTGTGTGTGTGTGTGTGTGTGTGTGTGTGTGTGTGTGTGTGGTGTGTGTGTATCAGTGTGTCTGTGTGTGTGTATATCAGTGCGTCTGCATGTATAGTGCGTCTGTGTGTGTATTAGTGCATCTATGTGGCATCTGTGTATGTCAGTGTGTGGGGGTGTATGTCTGTGTGTCTATGGTGTCTGTCTGCCTCAGTGTAGAGGTGTATGAGTTTTGTGTGTTTACTGTGTGTCTGTTGTGTCTGCGTCAGTGTGGAGGTGTGTGTGTCTGTGTGTCAGTATGGTGTGTGTTGTGTATCTGTGTGTGTGTCAGCGTGGTGTGTGTGGGGGGGGTGTATGTCTTTGTGTGTCTATCAGTGTGGAGGTGTATGTGTGTCTGTGTGTGGGGGTGTATGTGTATCTGGGGTGTGTGGGGGGGTGTGTATTCTGTGTCTGCATCAGTGTGGAGGTGTATGTTTGTTGTGTTGTGGGGGGGGGTGTGTGTATCTGTGTGCTGTGTGTGAGTCAAATGTTGGTTAGTGTTGGGGGTTGATGTCTGTGGGTTCATGTGTGTGTGTGTGATCAGTGGGAGGGTATGTGTATCTGATGGTATCTGTGTGTGTGTTTGTGTGTGGGGGTATTGTGTGTATTTGTGTGTGGTGTATATGTGTGTGGGAGGTGTATGTGTATCTGTATGGTATTGTTGGAATTGGTGTATATTGTGTGTTGCAGTGTGGAGGTGTGTGGTGATTGTGTGTGGTGTCAGTGTTGTGTGGGGGGGGTGTATGTCTTTGTGTCTGCATCAGTTGTGGAGGTGTATCGTGCTGTGTATGCGTGTGGGGGGGTGTATGGTGTTGTATGGTCTGTGTGTGTGGATCTGGTGTGGGGGGGTATGGTGTGAGTCGTGTGTGTATGGGGGGGTGCGTGTGGTGGGGGGGGGGTGTATCTGTGTGTGGGTAGGCGGTGTGGGGGTGGTAGTGGTGGGGGGGTGGGGGGGGGTGGTGTATGTGTGTCTGTGGGGGGGGTATTGTGGGGTATCTGGTTGTGGGGGGTGGGTGGCTGTGTATCTGTGTGTGTGTGTCTGTGTGTGTGGGGGGTGTATGTGTGTCTGTGTGTGTATCTGTGTGTGGGGGTGGTCTGTGGGTACTGTGTGGGTATCTGGTGTGTGGGGGGTGGTATGTGTGGTGGCTGTGTGTGGATCTGGTGGTGTATCTGTGGTGTGGGGGTGGGGTGGTGTATCTGTGTGTTTTGGTCTGTGGTGTGGGGTGTGTGTGGTTTTTGGTTCGTGTGTGTGTGTCTGTGTGTGGGGGTGTGTGTGTGTCTGTGTGTGGGGGTGTATGTGTGTCTGTGTGTGGGTATCTGTGTGTGTATCTGTGTGTGGGGGTGTGTGTGTATCTGTGTGTGTATCTGTGTGTGGGGGTGTGTGTGTATCTGTGTGTGTGTCTGTGTGTGGGGGTGTGTGTGTGTCTGTGTGTGGGGGTGTGGGTATCAGGGCAGGGTTTACATTTCCATCCAGCAGGGACGGTTTTCATTTTGAGATAAATCCCTATGACCATATAAACCGCTCAATGATCTTTTATTGTATTGACGGTTAGCCCTGCCAACCTGCCAACCCACACTGCAACTACCTTTGGCAGGGGGCTAATATGGGTCATTCTAACCAATGTGGCAGCAAAATGTTTAATAGCACTTCACCCAACATTTTATTAACCGTTCTGATGCCCGCAGAGCTGTCTATGCATCGCAACGCAATGTCGCTGGCTCCTCTGGTAGCGAAGGGGTTAATCTGCATTTAGAAATTTTGGCTAGATTTTATTTCTTCTAACTCCTGATTGTTTTGGGGTGCTTTTATATATCTGCTTATCTGTTATGTAAAGGTAAGATTTTGCTGACTCCTCTATTAGGGAAGTGGTTATCTGCTTGTCTCTGTTATGTAAAAGTGTAATTATTAAACATGGTTCTAAGTATGTAAGAGTCATTTGAAATCCTTGTAATTGAGGCACGTTTCTGCACTTTTTGATGCATAATCTAGTTTAGAAAATATTTTAAACTTTTGAGTTGAAATGCGAGCTGGGCTGCATTGTGTGTGGATTAACACCCCACTAAGGCTAAGGTCCCGCTGCATGTGCGCCTGGCATCCAGGCGGTGCGTGCACAGCACTAAACCGCGATCTGCGGTCTGTAGGCAGCTTTCCGCAGCGATCGGAGGTGCAGGGGGGGGGGGCGTTGCCTAAACGGGCGAGAGTTGAAGGAGTTGGACGTGAAGAGCAGTGATCTAGCACTCAGGAGAGTAAGTTACAGCTCATGTGATCTCTGCTGATAGCAAGGTCAGCATGGACCGGTTTCCTGGCCCCCTTTTGTAGGGTGTCATCCTGATCCCATAGGGTCCCAAATACAGTTTCATTTTAGTACTGCAGCGTCCAAACTCACTCTTTCCCCAGATCTTATTCACAGAGTCCACCGTGCTGCCCTCTCCCTTGGCATGCAGGGTCACCGCATTGCCCAGGTACCACACTGTGTAACACGGGTCCTCTTTGTTCAGTTCCACCTTCTGTCTCCTGGGGCTGAACATGTTTCCCAGGCACTCCAGGGGGGAATCAGGAAGTAGGTCAGGACAGGAGCGCATGATGGAAGTTACCAGAGATTAGTGTGTCTCTGGACATATCCACCCCCCTCCCCTGTTCATGCCAGGCTGCTGGCGATCTCCCCTCTTGATTGGCTCACAGCGCACCATGTGACGTGTCGCCACACGGGAACACAATCTTGTTGTATCCTCTGTTGGCTGATGCGCCACAGTGCAAAGTGGGACAACAAGGAAGGAGACACCAGGGCCAGGTAGAAAGGAGGAGAGGGACTGGTGAGAGGAGCGCACGCCACCACGCGTGCCGCCTTCAGCAGCGGGGACCTAGGGGACATTTGGCTACAGACAAATCTCTGTATAATTCTTTGTTGGGGCAATAACATATCAACCTACTCACTAGCTTTTCCAGGAAGGATGGGAGAGGGGGGAGAGGAAGGAAGGGGGATGGGGGGATGAAGGAGGGGGGAAAGGAGGGGGAGGGGGGGGAAGGAGGGGGAAGGAGAGAGAGAAAGAGAGAGTGTGGGAGAGAGGGGGGTGGAACCAAGAGAGAGAGAGGTGGGGAGAGAGAGAGGAGTTAGATATAAGGGACAGGGATATCGGAAGAGAGGATTTGAGTGTGCCCCACTGCCAACTGGCTGCCCTGGAGGATTGAGGGGCTTATTAGAGGCCTGTGGAGGGGGCCTGCTGAAAGATGCCAACGGAGGGGCCTGTCAGGGAAACCTCCCTTTTACCAGTCTACAGCAAGCTGTCTGGACAGGCACCTCCAAGGACATGAATGGGAATTACAATAGGGTCTGTTAGAAAAAAATTAATGTACTCACTTGCTCCGTGCACCGAGATGCGTGCAGGAGGTCCGACGGCTCCAAAGGAAATGGCAGGCTGGTATGTGCTCACTCTTATAGTTTCTGTGGTGTGCGACAAATAGCATCCTCGACAAATCAGGTAGTGGAGGAATACAATTGCAGGGATGGCTAAGAACCGCGTGTGTTGCTTAGGCGGCCATCACACCCTCTTTGAATTCCATGGTTTTACATATCAGGACATAATAACAATCAGCTGTTCCTTAGCAGGTCTTAAAATGTGGTAAATACAACCGCAAATGAACAACAACACATGACATATTACACCGTGTCATGATTTATTTAACAAAAATAAAGCCAAAATGGAGAAGCCATGTGTGAAAAACTAAGTACACCTTATGATTCAATAGCTTGTAGAACCACCTTTAGCAGCAATAACTTGAAGTAATCGTTTTCTATATTGTCATGGGAGAGGGGGTTTGGCCCGGTATTAAAGGGGTAACACCCCATTTGGCCACCCCCTGCTCTCACTTGGGAAGCAAGGGGTTAACTGGACTGCGGTCCAGTAAGGTGTTTTTACCCTGCTTCAGTACCCAAATATATGTTCCCCTGTAAATGTGTATTGTTCCCATTCCAGTGTTTGCACCAACACATACACTGGGATTGATGCGGGAGGGAAGGGGTTAATGTTAGTTCAGTGTTTATAGCCCATTGTTCCCTTTTCCCACCTTTTCAGGCTCCATTTTGCAGCTCTCCATAAGTCGCCATTGCAGCCCAATGCAACCTTATGGAGATTCCGGCGATTTGGGCCTATTTCGGTAGAAGACCTGCAGGTGGCGCCCGAGAGGAGGAGCAGCGGTTCCCCATTGTAAGTCAATGGAGCCATCCATTTCAATGGGGATTCCTCGACGCTGACCTCCAGGAACGGGTTGGCAGCCATCCAAACCACAGACCGCAAAAGCGGATACATTTTCTTAAAGAGAGATTTTATTGTTATGCCGGTGCTGCCCGCAGACCAGACCCGTCCCCTGAGCTGAAGGGGGAAGTGGTAATACACGCACCCGCAGCAAAGGGAGCGTGTCCGGAGTGTGGTATGAAGCATTGCCAGGCCAGGTGTAGTAAGGTAGACAATACTTGCCGGTACCGGTTGTAGAGATAGAGTGAATGATGCCTCGCCGAAGTCAGGGAGTGGAGAGTGGAGATAGGTCGTTGTCCAAGCCGTGTTCAAGGGATTACCAGAGTGAGCGTTGTCCAAGGAGTGCCGAGATCGAGAGCCAGAGGGGGTAGTCGTACAAGCCGCGTCAAAACCTGTGAAAACACTGAGAGAATCCAGAAGTACTTCCATACAGAGACTATGTCGAGCAAAGACTGAGAGCAGAGAGGAGCTAGATAAAGCAGGAAGGTCCAATTAGGAACGGAGGCGGAACAGGAAGAGCTACAGGGTGACACTGCAGATTGGTGCAGGCATAACAGGCCAAGTGAGTCTTGTTGGTAACCTGAGTATGCCCGTGCAGTGTGCGGGGGCGGAGCCTGAGGTCCGGGGGACGGGAATAAGAGTGTGCAGACTGAGCGTGCTCCGTAACTCGTGTACGCGCGTGAACCGAGCCAGTGGATGGTGCAGGTGTGCGTGCAGGTGTGCGTGCAGGAGGGCGTGGGCGCGCCTGGCGCTGAGCAGAGGAATCGCCGAGGAGTGATCCCGCGACGGCGGCAGGGGCGAGGAGCCGTGGAGGCCGGTAAGGCAGGTTTGTTTTGTGTGTCCAGGGACTCCCTGCGGGAAGTGGGTGCTTTGTGTGGGGAGCGTGGAGAACGCCGATTCCTGACGTTTATCAATACTAGTTCAAGGTCAACTACAATGGCCGTGGGAACCTTAGGTTCTAGGACACCCAGAAATAAAATTATTTTTGCCCCTAGCCCCTAGGAACCCCCACAACGACCACCACCGGGTCCGAGAATGAGGGACCCCCATAAAGGGTCGAGCTCAGCAGGAGGGTAGCGCCATTGACTCTAATGGCAGAGCGGAGGTCCCATTGAATCCCATGGTGGCGCTCGCCCATGCATTTCCTATGGCGGTGCCGGCCATTGATTCCAATGGGGGAAAAGCCACGTGGCGTTAAAACGGCTAAGTCCAAAACTGTAAAATGTGTCAGTCCATATCTCCGGTTCTGTGAGGGACAGAGGGCTGGGATTTGGGTCGCATGTAGTCACTGTTCCGGCATGACTGCATGGCCATTTCCAGCCCTCTCCGAAAAACCAGACGGAGTATGGGCAACTGTAAAGAATTGTGATTTTCCCCATAGACTTCAATGGCGGCGTTACTCCATTGAAAGACTATGGCGGAGGAGCCCTATAGACTTCAATGGCGGAGTTGCCCCATTGAAAGACTATAGCGGCGGAGCCCATGGACTTCAACGGCGGACTTGCTCCATTGGAAGCCTATAGCGGCGGAGCCCCTTGATTTCAATGGGAAAGAGTGAAGAGATTCATTTTTAGAGCGGAGAATCCTGCATTAAAGTAATAAGAATTTCAACTTGTTTTTTGGTATCTCCAGTTCTGGGGGTCGCAGAGAGCTGAAACTTGGCCACCGTGGAGAGTCGCCTCCGGCATGAGGGACTGGCAAGTTTCAGCCCACTGGGCCCAGCAGAACGGATTATTTTAATATGTGAAGATATTAAAGAGTGAATGGTATTTTGGGTCTGGTATAAAAACTCATAGCCCATATGGTATGGTAATTCTCAGGATGGAAGACAAGTGGTCTATCATAAACTCCTGATCAAAGACTCCCCCACCCTGCTTGTGTATGCGAGCACAAAGGAATGCAGGACATGGGTACTTGATATTAAGTGTTGTAATTCACACCTCGGGACAAAGGGTATCCTGGCAAAGCCAGACTTTAAGACGCCAGTCTTGTGGGAGGGGGACTGAGGAAATAAACCCCCTGATTAGAATAATACCCACCCAGTGGGCAGGTATTACGGTGCCCCTCAGGTGAAGTGGCAAGGAGAGATTGGGTGCAGGTAATTGTTCTCCAATGGCCTGCACTCAATGATAAGGTATAGGACTGGAATTATATATAAACAGTGTCAGTACTATACTCACTTGTCTTTGTGTCTTTTCGTGATTGCTGCATGAATTGCTAATCGTGTAATTTGATTACTTCATCATTCCAACCCTAAGTAAGTGTATATTTTGCCTGTTATTTGTATATCTTGTGTGTTCACCTTCTTTAAGGAATAAACTATATTTATTATATCTAAGTCGTGTTGAATTCAACCCAGATATTTTGGTGTGTATTATTATAACCTATCACTAGCTACCGTGACATATATGACTTCAGTCTCTCACATCGTTGTGGAGGAATATTGGCCCACTCTTCTTTACAACGTTACTTCAGTTCATTGAGGTTTGTGGGCATTTGTTTATGCACAGCTCTCTTAAGGTCCTGCCACAGCATTTCAATCGGGTTGAGGTCTGGACTTTGACTGGGCCATTGCAACACCTTGATTCTTTTCTTTTTCAGCCATTCTGTTATATATTTGCTGGTGTACTTGTGATCATTGTCCTGTTGCATGACCCAATTTCGGCTAAGCTTTAGCTGTCGGACAGATGGCCTCACATTTGACTCTAGAATACTTTGGAATACAGAGTCATGGTTGACTCAATGACTGCAAGGTTCCCATGTCCCGTGGCTGCAAAACGAGCGCAAATCATCACCCCTCCACCACTGTGCTTGACAGTTGGTATGAGGTGTTTGTGCTGATATGCTGTGTTTGGTTTTCGCCAAACATGGCGCTTTGCATTATGGCCAAACATCTCCACTTTGGTCTCGTCTGTCCAAAGGACATTGTTCCAGAAGTCTTGTGGTTTGTTCAGATGCAACTTTGCAACCTAAGCTGTGCTGCCATGTTCTTTTTAGAGAGAAGAGTCTTTCTCCTGGCAACCCTTCCAAACAAACCATACTTGTTCAGTTTTTTTCTAATTGTACTGTCATGAACTTTAACATTTAACATGCTAACTGAGGCCTGTAGAGTCTGAGATGTAACTCTTGGGTTTTTTGCAATTTCTCTGAGCATTGCGCGGTCTGACCTTGGGGTGAATTTGCTGGGACGTCCACTCCTGGGAAGATTGGCAACTGTCTTGAATATTTTCCACTTTTGAATAATCTTTCTCACTGTAGAATGATGGACTTTAAATTGTTTGGAAATGGCCATATAACCCTTCCCATATTGATGGGCAGCAACAATTGTTCTCTAAGATCATTGCTAATGTCTTTCCTCCATGGCATTGTGTTAACACACACCTGAATGCTCCAGACCAGTAAACTGCTAAAACTTCGGCTTTTATAGAGGTGGTCACAGTTGCTGATGATCAATTAATCAAGGGCATTTGATTAGCAGCACCTGTCTGCCACTTAGCAACTTAATTCCTATGGCAGCAGTAAGGGTGTACTTAGTTTTTCACACATGGCTTCTCCATTTTGGCTTTATTTTTGTTAAATAAATCATGACACGGTGTAATATGTCATGTGTTGTTGTTCATCTGAGGTTGTATTTACCTAATTTTTAGACCTGCTAAGGAACAGATGATTGTTATTATGTCCTGATATGTAAAACCATAGAATTCAAACTTTTCACACCACTGTATGTATATATATATTAATATACAAAACAAACCGTAAGCGCTCGTTCAATGTATCCAATTGATAAGATATTAAAATGTATATTCAAACCCAATGTAAGGTGTATATTGTCATATAAGCTGAAGATATTTAGACAAATATTAGAATTAAAACAGGAGTGCGAGTGTCTAACTAATTAAAATAAAGTGGTAAAACAATACACAACTATATAAATGGAAAGTCCACATAAATGTCTGTGAAAAAATATATGTGAATAAAGTCAATATAAATCTAAAGCCGTGACTTCTCCGCAGCCTCTCAAAGGATGAACCATATCCAGAATAAAGCTAGGGTTGGAGAAATCCAGCGGTAGAGAAGTAGAAGTCCAAATACGAGCCGAAGTCAGGGATCAGAGAAGGCGGAGGTCCAGGTACAAGCCGAAGTCAAACAGGAGCAAGGAAGGAAAGGCAAGGGTTAAACAAGGCAACAGCAAGGCAGCAGTGTGCTTGGGGCAAGCACTAGTCACATTAACAAAAGTGTATGCTCAGCCAATTTGCAGCAGGGTTGGCTGAGCATTTAAGGGACAGGTAGCCAATAGCTGGTTGGTACAAGGCTGCAGGGTAATGAATGAGAACCGCCCCCTCAGACATATTCAGTCCACTGATAGTCAGGGGCGGGGAGAAGAGCAGGTGAGGAATAATTATTGGGAGCCAGACTTCTCAGAGCCGTGTGGCGCCTGTGCGCAGCTTGCGTGCGATACGCATCACCCGTAACGTCACAGGGACGGAGCCTGATCGCGGAGCATGCCTGCCTGGTAGTGCGACGTGTGTCATGCTTCTCGTCGCAGGGCGTGCCATGGGAGCGGAGCCTGGGCACGGTGCATGCGGTGTCCCTCAGCCGGGCAACGCGATGTGCGTCACCCGTCTCTTCACAGGACGCGTCACAGGGGCGCGGCCGAAGATCAATCCTCACACTCACAAGTGCAGCTAGAATAAAAGCATTTAGAGTCAGTCAATCTCTTACGAGATGATACTCATCTGGAACATCTCTTCACTTCGGACCTTCAAGCGCTGTATAGAAACAAATGTTCCCAATATTTAGACCTCCACAGTGTCAAAGAGGCAATGGAATGGATTGCAACAGATATTACTAACTTGTATCTAGTTGAAACACAACCACAATTGGAACAGACTAGTGTTTCGATACACTAGCCGCTCGTGGTAATGTAGTGCCGTAATACCCCCCCAACATACGGGTCCCTATGCGTTTCGTCACAGCACGTGACTTCGTCAGGGGGTCACATGCTGTGACAAAACGCGTAGGGATCAGTATGTTGAGACGTATTACATCACTATGCTACAATGTATCAGTGTCAAAGTGTCTGTGTATCTGTGTATGTATCAACATGTCTGTGTATCAGTACACACCGATACACACACAGACGCACTGATACCCACACACAGACACAATGATACACACGCAGACACACACGCAAACACACCGATACGCACACAGACGCACTGATACCCACGCACAGACACACTGGTACACATACAGGCACACTGGTACACATACAGGCACACAGACACGCTGATACGCACGCACAGACACAATGATACACACGCAGACACACACGAGGACACACCGATACGCACACAGACACACTGGTACACATACAAGCACACAGACACGCTGATACGCACGCACAGACACAATGATACACATGCACTGATACACACGCAGACACACACGCAGACACACCGATACGCACACAGACAAACCGGTACGCATGCAGACATGCTGAAACACACGGAGACATGCTGATACGCATGCACATACATGCTGAAACACACGGAGACATGCTGATACGCACACACAGGCACACAGACACACTGTTATGCTAATACACACAGACACAGTGATACAAACACTGTGGGTGGGTGGGTGTGTATCTGTGTTTCTGTGTGTGTCTGAGTGCGCATCAGTGTGCATCAAGTGTGTGTGTGTGTGTGTGTGTGTGTGTGTGCATCAGTGTGCATCAGTGTGTATCAAGTGTGTTGGTGAATTTGTGCCATGGTTAAAGAGGAATCATGAGTTAAAAACTGCAGAGGCACCACTAACTCCTTCACCGCTGAAGGAGCCACCTATGAATTGTTTAACACATCGCTGTAATTAGTTAGATTTGATGCTAAATCGGGGGGCGTGGAGAACACCAGAGACTTAACTGCTGCAATTTCCACGTTCCTTAACCCTGCACTTTAAACGACAGCAGATGGTTCAAACCTACATTTCCTTCCGTAGCTTTAAACTCTGGTTTCCTGCCCCCACGCAGGATGTGAGAGAGTCTGACAAGTTTGTACTGCGATGTTCACCCTATGCACAAAACCTCCACTGTCTTGTGCCAAGATCCGTCTTGCCCAACATCACGGACCCTTAATCCAACCCTTCTCCGGCTCCCTGGGCTTCCCAACACGGCTTCAGGACACTCAGGATTAAGAGGTACTTCTAGGGTCCGGACAAGGTTTGTCCGATGACCTTGCAACAGGGGTTGTCAACTCCAGTCCTCAAGCCCAAGAGGTCAGGTTTAAAGGCCTTTCGCGCTTCAGCAAAGGTGGCTCAATCAGAGGCTCAGTCAACTGAGCTTCTGATTCCGCCACCTGTGCTGAAGCAAACTCAGGCTCAGAAGACTGAGCCTCTGATTGCGCCACCTGTGCTGAAGCAGGGTCTGATTGAGCCCCCTGTGCTGAAGCAGGGATATCCTGAAAACTTAAGTTGTTTGAGGGTCTTGAGGGCTGAAGTGGAGCACCCCTGCCTTACTGGATTCGGGGCATCAGATTTGACCTTAGTTCGCCAATTTGGACTATATGAGCAGGCTGTGAAGGTTCCTTAATGGGTCTGTCCCGCCTAAGATGAACATAAGCTAAAAAAAAAGTGGCATATTTATTAGGTGACATGTAGTGGATTTTTTTAACCGTTTCCATGGTAAACAAAAGTTTTGAAGGGTTTTTACCATCTGTATCTTGGGTCTTTTGGTGATAATACTGTATGTCCGTCCTCACGCAAATTGGGGGGTTTCTTGTGTGTGGTTCTTCGGTTGCAAAGTAATGATGGAGCCATAGTTGGTCAGATGAACAGATGTAGCTCATTTGCTTGAATTCAGTGTTCCCGGAGAAAAAGGAAAACATATTTTTTACAGGTTGCAAATAAGTATGTCTGTATAATAGCATAGCGCAACACTGTAGGGTAAGCAGTATTGAACTAATACACATAAACAGTTAAGAATCCTAGCGATAATTAAAACAATTTTTTATTATTAAAAAGAACTATGCCAAGACCGACTATGGCAAATACAAGGAACCGCAGGTCATCCGGAGCACAAAAATTGGAGCCCTACTTACATACAGCAAGATTAAGCTCGCATGGTAGGAACAAGTCCTAAGTAGAGATGATCTCCCTGGCGGGTGATGCCTCTGCTCCACTGCGGCTCAGACACCAGTCAGTCCTTCGATGGTAACCGGAACAGCTCCGGCCGTGGGGGCTGGTGTGCGGGGTCCACAGCTCTGCACCGCGTGTAGACACACGCCTCACTTCCTCCTACGGAACAACAGGAAGTCTCTGCGCGCCCGCGCGCGATAGTGCCTGTTGTCTTAAAGGAACAGCTGGCTAGCTGAAGGGAAAGCTGGGCTCCAATGCCAAATGTCCTCAAACGTCCAAAGTCAGTCTGATAGTGGCTGTGCCACTAGCCCTACGCGTTTCCGTAGATTCACGCTACTTTCCTCCAGTGCCCCTGAGGAAGTAGAGTGACATCTACGAACGCGTAGTGGCTAGTGCACAGCCATATCAGACTGCCTTGGACGTTTGAGGACATTTGGCATTGAGCCCAGCTTCCCTTCAGCTAGCCGCCTGGTTCCTTAAGAAACAGGCACTATCGCGCGCGGGCGCGCAGAGACTTCCTGTTGTTCCGTGGAGGAAGTGAGGCGTGTGTCACACGCGGTTGCAGACTGTGGACCCCGCCCCAGCCCCCACGGGCCGTAGCCGTTCGGTTTACCATCGAAGGAACTGATCTGTTGGTTAGCCGCGTGGAGCAGAGGCATCACCCGCCATGGGAGATTACATCTCTACTTAGGACTGTCCTACCATGCGAGGCTTAATCTTTCTGTATGTAAGTAGGGCTCCATTTTTGTGCTCCGGATGACCTGCTTTCCTCTTATTGCCAAGTCGGTCTTGGACATAGTTCTTTTTAATAATAACAATTGTTTAGGGGGGGGGGGGGGGGTTGGTCAGGGGGGGCCACAATGAAAAGAGGCGAGGGTGGGTGGGGTGGGGGGTGGGGTGGGGAGGGTGAGGGGGTGGTGCGGGGTGTCTATACTCCCCCGTCCCAACACCTGCCCTTTGTGACGCAATCAATTTCTTGGGTCCCCCTCGTTTTCGTGTGCTCTGTTTTCGTCGGTACCCCCCCACCCCCACCCCCCCCCCCCCCTCCCTACCGCCATATCACCCAGCCAACTTAAAAGCAGAAAAAAAAAACTACCCCCCAAATGAATGAAGACCAGAATTCCGCAACACATGGCTACAACCGGGGCGCGGGTTACGGTCGCCGGCTAGGTCATAAATTGCCGGACACAGACGGGGCGAAAGCAGGAGGGTCCAAGAAGTAGCAATATGCAGAAGGTCCTAGTCTAGTGAGGGCGAGCACTAAAGAGAAGGGCGCAGAAGTGCTCGCGCAGATGCTTACAGATTCTCAATACGAGCAAGGTAGGATAGGACTTCGGAGATTCAGGAAGGGTGGGGGCGGGTTTGTGGAAGGGCGCTGATGAGAAAGAGTTTTTGGAGGCCGGGGTTTAAAAACTATAAAAATGCATTTGTCTCTAGGTTAGGCGCGGGTGGTCCATTCATCATTCTCGATTCTGAACTGTTTACTTGTGTATTAGTTCATACGGCCTTACCCTACAGGGTTGCCGCTACTGATTTGTTGTGTTTGTTTGTCTGTCTTTTCTTTGCATGGTCTTCGAGCAAGTGTGCCGTTTCCCTTGAGGATACAGACTTTCCAACTGACTATCTGGCGCCAGGGTTTTTTTCTTTATTTTAGTTTTTTATTCTGTTAGTACTGCGGCAGTATCACCCGAGGCAGCCAACCTTTATTACATAAGATTTTGAATATCACGATCACACCTGTGTATTACATACATTTAGCGCAGTTCACACATTTTGTCCTTCCTAATGTCGTATAATGTTATTTTAATACCTTCCATCTTTACATTTTTGGACCCATCACTGATGCACCACTATCAGTCCAAGATCTTAGCTAACATAGGTGTATTTAATCAGGGGGCGGCCTACTCTAGTCCTCAAGGGTCACCAACAGGTTTGATTTTCAGGATATTCCTGCTTCAGCACAGGTGGCTCAGTCTACGCCTGAGCCACCTTACCTGTTAACCTGAAAACCTTACCTGTTTGTTAGTGGCTCTTTTGGACCGGAGTTGGCCTCCCCTGCCTTAAGTGGTTGATAAGCCTTTAAAAAAAGCGGCTATACTGTGTCAGATTATAAGAAATTCTACACCTATTACACCTGGAAAAAAGTTCTAGAAATGTTATTTTACTAAACTATTTTTAATATATATTATATATATATCTATATAATTATATATATATCTATATATTTATATATATAATATTATAATATATATCTATATATATATACTAGCTGATTACCCGGCTTTGCCCGGGATTGCAGGACGGGGGGTTAAGGGCGGACAGGGGGGGGTTAAGGGCGGGCTGGCGGGGGGGGGTTGATGGCGTGCTCGGTGGGGGAGTTGGGGCGGTTAGGGCGGAGGGGGTGGTGAAAGGCGGGGGGATGATATCGTGGGCTATACAGGAATCAAGTGCAAGCTACAAATTTGGGATGTAATGACCAAAGTACACATTATCATATGAATCCTGAGGTTGGCAGTCAATTAGGATAGCAGAAATCAACTATAAATAACACATAGCTACAACATAATGATTGAAAATTGATTAAAAATTCGAGTGCAATTGAAGAGGGTTGTGTTTGTTTATAATGTTGGTAAGAACCCAGCATTGTTGTAATACATGGTAGTGTGTAAAGAGTCCGGGTGAGGTTTGTGGGTGAGTGGTATGGTGGTGTGGGGTGTTTTAATGAAAAGGCGTGCGGTGTGAGGGGTTATAGGTGTTAGGCGGAGAGGAGTGAAGTGCGGGAGCGTAAAGTGTGTAAGTGTGGCGTCAAGTGTTCAGGTGTTGAGTGGGAGAGGTGAGAAAGGGGGTGATGTGTGTTGGGTGGGCGGCGAGGCGTGAAATGGTGTGACTTACGGGGAGGTGGGGGGAGTAGAGGGGTGGGGGGAGAGGTGTGCCACGTTGACCATGTGCTGATTTGTGCAGTAAACTGATTGCGCATTGGGGGGGGCGGCATGGCCTACGTGCAGGCGGCCAGAGTGTAGAGGGGGGTAAGTGCGCGTGGCAGGAGTGCTGACAGGGGGGAGTGGGCTGTTTGTGATATCCCTTGGCGGCGGCAGCGACCGGAGTGGTGAGATGGGAGGTGGGTGTGTGAGCGGGCTGTTTCTAAGGTCCCGCGGCGACCGGAGTGGTGAGAGGGGGGGTTGTGGGTGTGTGAGCAGGCTATTTCGGAGTTCCCGCGGCGGCGGCGACCGGAGTGGTGAGGGGCGGAGGTGGGTGTGTGAGCTGAGGTCCCGCTGCGGCGTTGGCGATGGCGGTGTGGGGTAAGTGAGTACGGGCATTGTGTTGACGGTAGTACTGCAGATTTGTTCTTTTATATATATATATATATACTTTTTATATATACAGTATATTACTTACGAGCACATTCACATGTCTTAGATAGGTCTGCAACCCTGCCCTTCACTATTATCACCTAGCATACAGCGTTTCCACTGCAGCCAGGGATTCTGGGAAATGACATGCAAATGAGCACACAGTGCCACCTTTTGTCTCAAGACCACATTACAAGGTTAACCCTTAAGCCAATGCATGCTGCTTTAAATACAGCTTTTAAACATAGCCTGGGATGAGATGCAAAGCAATAAACCCACTCACAGGCAGACTTTTTCGACCTTGTGGGTCTCGTCTGTGTGAGGTTGGTATATATACATATACCAGCGCTCAAAATCAATATAAATAAACAGTGCAATAAGTCAAAATTCCTATAAAAATATAGTGCACGAGAGTGCATATACCAATAGTTAAATATATACGGTGATAAAAGTCCACATATGAAGTCTAGACATTAGATCAATAAGGCAAATACCAATCAGGAACAAAATCTTGTGTAACTGAGAAAAGCCAAATCCGCAGGGAGGGGGGCAGGTCTTGTACAGAAGAATCACTTCCCGTGCAGAAATATATAAAACAAGAAAGAAAGAGCGCACACACCCTAGTGTATTACCATAAAAAAAGCAATTTAATAAAATTAGGGTAAGACAAATGCCCACTAACAAAAAACAATTAAAACGAGCATAGAAATGAACTCAATGACTGGTAACCGGCAGGACACTGCACCATCAGCTGGAGAAAGCCTTCGGAAATCACCAACAACCTGGGGTCCTGCGGACAAGACTCTCAATAAGCCGACATCCAGGTAGGAACAAATTCAGCAGGGAATCCTTATGCACAGCTCGGCTCGATGATGCGTGATGACACAGATGGCACCTATGCGTTTCGTCAGCACACAGCTGACTTCATCACGATGTCGGCTTATTGAGAGTCTTGTCCGCTGGACCTGTGGTTGTTAGTGGTTTCTGAGAGACGTTCTCCAGCTGATGGTGCAGTATCCTGCCGGTTGCCGATCATTGAATCCATTTCTATTCTCGTTTTAATTGTTTCTTTGTAAGTGAGCCTTTGTCTTCACCTAATGTTATTAAAAAAAATGTATTGTAATGCGCCAGGGGCGTGCGCTCTTTTTTTCTTGTTTCATATATATATATATAAACGAAAAAACAGAGAGCGCACGCCCCATAGTGTAATACTGTAACATTTAATATGGGCAGGAATGTGGGTGGGATTAAAAACACTCACAATATAGAAGTGTAAACTAAGCAGTTCGTATATATAAATCACCACCGATGGCAGGTAACGTCTCATGACAGTAAGCAGTCCCAACATAATACTGGAACAAGCTCACCCGCGCAGCGTTAATCCTTTCAAAGATCACTCAAATCTCCATGTAAATGTATCCGAGCTGCCTCAATAGTACAATCATGCACTCTCCTGCCGCCGTGAAGGGTGCGTGCAACGTGATGACCGATTTCGCAAGGTACTCCCTATATTATGAAGAAAGAAGAGAGAGCGCACGCCCATCGTGTAAAAAAGTACATTATTATGCAACGAAGGGGGGAAGAAATACCTCACAAGGATAGGTTAAAAACAAGCGAATTGTGAATATAATAATCACTGCCCCTTTGTGGCTCTGAATCCACAGCCTGAATCCACTCCGGGGTATAGGGAACAGCGGAACGTTGGGGAACCTCGGGGCATCTGGTACCATCACAAAAGTCACAGAAAAGCAGATATACTGTTGCTGGCAGCCGCAGACTGTCCCGCACTCCATTTGGTCTGTTGTGCGCATGCGCAGCGACATCCTGACGTAATGTCACTGCGTGCAGCTTAGCAGCGCTCCCTTACACCCGCGTTTTATTGTATGGCATTCCTGCCGGGGGTCTCTGGTGCGGATAAAATTCAAAATAAAAAAAAAAAAAAAAAAAAAAAAAAAAAAAAAAAAAAACAGCCCGAGGAAAGTGAGTGGAAAATGAGTATAGGGGGGTAGGAAGAGTGGGAAGGAGAACAGCGGGAGGACAAAATGCGGGTAGGGCGACCGCGGAAGTAAAAGTAGTGGCCTAGGGGGGGTGAGGGATACTGAGGGGGTAGAGGAGTGAAGTGATAAAGAAAGGGGTAACGGAAAGAAAAGGTTCTAGCTGCGAGTCGAGGTATAGAGATGACATAGGTCTCGAAGGGGGATGTAGTATATCGCGGTGGAGGAAGCGAGGGTAAGAAGAAGATGGAAGAGGCATTAGGGCATAGGCAAGGGAGAAGAGGGCGGGCGGGAAGGTAGGACATAAAAAAGAATAATAGGGAGGCTGGAAATAGAATTGGGGTAGAGGGGGGTATGGTGTGTGAGGGTATGGGTCGAGAGATAAGAGAGATTAGAGAGTTGGAAAGAGTAAATAATGTGGAGACCAAATGCGGTGGGTGGAAGGCGATTGTAGTTCTGCGCTACTTATAACCACCATCCTTCACTATAGAATCTCCATGCCCAAATCCACAGGCACGAGGTGGGCTACAGGTTTCAAACTCCTGTTCCATTCCACTCAATTCCGCAACCTCTCTCTTCTCCCCCCAGCATTTCCACTCCCCAGATACCGACATCCCGTACTCTTAAACTAGATACCGCTAGATTGCTGTCTGCAGGTTCCCTTGCCTCTGCCAGCTGGACGGAAGTACGGGAGGGGGTTCAGAAGAATCAAGGTCGCAAGTATGCAGCGATCGTGTGAATATCGGAACCTGCCGGCGGAAATGGGCCGGACGAATGAAAAGAAGGTGTGGGAATTAATGTTTTTCCAGTTTATCTTAATGTTTTCTCTCTATTTTGTTAGTAAACAACTTAGAGTTCAGCGGGGTTTTGTAGGGTGAGGGTGAGGCGATGGGCATTTCTCTGGAGGAGAGCTGAGGATGATATATTATCACTCCGGAGACTCCCGTCATCAATCCAGGCAGGAACAGAATCATTTTTTTTTTCTAAGTCCTCTCTCACCCGCCTTCTCTGCAGGTTTCTCCCCAGCCTCACACCAACTTTTTCCTTGCGTGAGGATTTGGGGCGAAACTACTCCATTCTAGAGCTTCGATAAGCCCTCGATAACTCAATCGATCTACTATACTTGCAAAAAAAACGAAGTTTGGGAACCTGCGATAATAGGCTTATCCGCCGCTACCCCCTGCCATTGTGTTTTGGGGCGTCTGGTCGATTCATTCTTTCTCGCCCACTTATCGAGGCTTTACAGAATAGCCGGAGGCATATTGGGGCAGAAAAGGCCTCGATAAGTGGGTTATCCAGGCTTATAGAATAGGCCCCACAGTGACATCAGACAAAAGGAGCATCCAGAGGAAATTCCCCCCCTCCCCTCCTAAGTCTCAGCTCACAGTGTTTACATAATAACTTTAAATAATGATTTAATAAGACTTGGAGTTCCGATGTCCGTAAAAAAAGGTGTCAATCCCCAGAAGATGTGACACCTTTTTTACCAACCCAGTCACTGCCAAATTAGTACACTTTGCCCATAGGAGGGACTGACCCCTAACCCAGTCACTCTGCCATTAGTAACATTTGCTTCTAGGAGGGATTGATCCCTTAACCATTTTCACTGCCATTAGTACAACTACTTGGCCCCTAGGAGGGAACTGACCCTTAACATGTCCACTCTGACTGCCATTAAGTACACTTTGCCCCTAGGAGGGACTGACCCCCTTACACCCAAACCCCATTTCACTCTGCCATTAGTAACACTTTGCCCATAGAGGGACTGAGCCCTTAACCATGTCACGCCTTAAGTATCTTTGGGCCCCTGGCGGACTTTGGGAAAAAAAAAAAAACACTTAACCCTGTCACTGCCATTAGTATACGTTGGTCCCATAGTAATGGCTGAGCCCTTAACCCCTGTCACTGCCATTAGTAAACTTTGCCCCTAGGAGGGACTGACCCCCCTTAACCATGTCACTGCTATTAGTACAAGGGGGGGGACTTTGCCCCTAGTAGGAGGGACTTACCCCTTAACCATGTCACTTGCGCCATTATTACAACTACTTTGCCCCTAGGAGGGACAAAGAAAATGTTCTCTTTCATTATCACAAATAGCCTGTTACAATTGATTTTTTTTCTTCCAAGATTGCTCCTTGTTTTGCTGGCCCTGCTGGCAGCGACGGGGTTAACCCTTTTAGTCTATTTAGGGGAGCCGTGAAACATTTATTACAGAGGCCTTATGGGAGAAAGCTAAGTGGATACTAAGTAAGCAGGAAGATAGTATTTAAAAGTCTACAATTACACAGTAACTGAATCTTTCATGTGCGGGATGTGTTAGCAGACTCATAATTATAGAACAGAACTGCTTCTCTGGCACCAGTTTGAAGAACAAAGGTTGCCACTTATTAGTAACATTGGATCTGTAATGAAAGGAAAGCACTCAAGAATGTAGCACCTAGTACACTTTGATTCTAGGTAGGACTGATCCCTAAAACATGTCACTGCCTATTCGTACACTTTTCCCCTAGAGGGCTGACCCCTTGAACAGTCACTGCCATTAGTACACTTTGCCCGCTAGAGGTACTGACCCCGTGAACATGTTACTGCCCTTAGTAACACCATCGTTGCCCCCTAAATAGGTAACCCCGATGTCCCGGTTGGACGTTTTTTAAGAGCTGTCCTGTCTGCCCGCCATTTTTTAATGTCCCGTTGTATTCTGACTGTCCACTGTTTTTGGCCGATCAGATCGGGGGGGGGTGGAAGGAGGGGGAGGCCGCAGAGGCGGAGGCCGGGGCTGACTGCATGTAGCAGAGGTGGTGGGGGGAGGGGGGAGGCATCAGGGACAGCTGAGGCCGGGTCTGACTGGCGTGCAGAGGGGGGAGGGTTGGGTGGAGGCCGTCAGAGAGCGGAGCCTGGTCTGACTGCCAGGTGGCGAGGGGGGGGGGGGGGGGAGGGGATGCAGCAGAGAGGCGGAGGGCCGGTCTGACTGCAGGTGCAGAGGGGGCGGGGAGGCAGCATAGCGGAGGCCGGGTCGACTTGTTGGCAAGGTGCGAGAATGGGGAACAGGGGGAGGCAGCACATATCGGAGGCCTGGTCTGACTGCAGTGCAGAGGGGGCAGAGGGGGATGCATCAGACTGCCTTTGCAGAGCGTGTTTTTTGTGAGGCATCAGAGAGGGTTAGGCCAGTTCCTGTACTGCAGGTGGCAGGGGGAGGGTTTTTTTTGGGGGGGGAGGGTAGGCCGTCATGAGAGCGGTAGCCGGGTCTGACTGCAGGATGCAGAGGGGGGGGGAGGGTAGGCGCAGAGAGCGGAGGCCGGTCTACTGCATGTGCGTAGGGGGGGGGGTGGTGAAGGGGATGCATCAGAGAGCGGGATGCCGGTCTGACTGCAGGTGCAGAAGGGTGGGACGGGGTTTAGCTTCAGCCTGAGCCTCTAGCATTGAGACCCTGAAGTGAGTCAGTGGTCTCTGCCACTGCTCAATATGCTTTCCCCACCCCCCGACGCCTTGAGAAAGTCCTGCGGACGAAACATCTGTGTGTTCTCCACCCACATTGCTAAGCTGACTAAAATAAAGTACCACTTTTTATTTCATTTGGAGTTTGCCATATTCACTTTTTTTGCACTTTGGATGCGGATGGTGTGTCTTCTTTTCTACTACTCTACTACACTACAGGAATTCAACTATATAGGAAACACACAGTCAGTTTAAATGGCAGTACCCCCCCTTCTGTTTTACCTTTCGAGGGTGCTGGATGTTTATCTACTACAACAAAACACCCCATGGTGAGTGATATCTCACTAGGACTGTCTTATGGGGAGCTGGGTGGGCACCCGTAGTCCCCACCTCTCCCTGGGGTGACTATTTCCTGTTTAGATGACAGTTTTTCTTTATTGGATCCATTCGAATAGACTCTAGGCTTGTTTGTGGCTTACGCTATGATACAACACCAATTTACCCACATAATCCCACACTATAGGCGATAGAGACACAATATTTGGGTTTAGAGAAAGAGGGATAGAGCTGGAGACACACACCAATGGGAGAGAGAGAGACACAGCATGGGGAGCAGAGACATCAGCATTGGGATAGAGACAAAGCCAGGTGAGAGAGAGAGCATTGATAATGGGGAATAGACAAATGGTAATGGTGGAACGAGATGTAGGAATGGGGGATGAAAGGGCGGGAAATGGTGATATGAATGGACTTATGGGGTAACGAGAATGAGGGATGGGGAGAGAGATGGAGGGAAGGTGAGAGCGCCTGGCTGTCTTGTCGCGCCGCCTTTTCTATGCTTGTTGTCTCGCTCCTTGCTGCTGGTGGCTCTCTCTCCTGCTTTCTTTTATTTTCTTGGATCTCCTTTCTTCTTTTGTCGGGCTCCTCGCTTCTTTTTGTACGCTTCTGCTGTGCGGGCTGTGGGCCCCCCTCGCGTTCTGGGGGCGCCCGGGCGTGCCCGCTTTGGTGCTCCTCAGTGCCCTCCTGGGTTCTCCTTTTCCCTCTTGGGCGAGCCATGCGCGCTCTCATGGGGAGCGAAACGAGAGACCAGCATGTGGTATGCGAAGAAGCTCGCCATCTGGTGAGCGCGATTGACAGCCTTCGGAGAGAGCGAGCGCGATAGGACCGCTGGGGAGAGAGGTGACAGAATGGGGAGAGAGAAGCACGTGCCAGTCCTTGGGGTATATAGAGAGTGACAGCCTGGTGAGAGAAGAATCACAGCATGGGGAGAGAACAGCCAGCCTCTAGGGTCGACATACTGTGACAGCATGGGGAGAGAAGGTTACATCATGGGGGAGAGAGAGAGATAGCATGGGGAGAGAAAGAGAGACCGCTGTGGGGAGAAAGAGAGACAATCATTGGGAGATAACGAGAGACCGCATTGGGAGAGAAAAAGAGACAGCATGGGTGGATAGAACAGCAGGGGAGATAAAGAGAGACATCAGGGGGGAGAGATAGAGAGAGAACATCATGGTGAGAATGAGACAGTATGGGGGGCTAGAGAAGAGACAGCTGGGAGGGGAGAGGAGAGAGGAGAGAGCATAGTTGAGAGAGAGAGAGCATGGGGGATATGAGAGAGAGACAGCATTGGAGAGAGAGGCAGCATGTGGAGAGAGGGTGAGACAAGCATGGGAGAGAGAGAGAGAGACCGCATGGGGAGAGAGATATACAGGATGGGTAGCGAGAGAGACACACACAGCATGGGGAGAGAGAGACACAGTCTGGGGTAGAGACAGCATGGGGAAGACTACACACAGCATGGGTGGTAACAGCATGGGGAAGATGAAGAGACCGCATGGTGTAGAGAGACACAGCATGGGAGAGAGGAGACACACCCAGCATGGGGGAGAGATTAGACACACACCTCAGGGTAGAGAGAGACCCACACACAGAGAATTGGGGAGAGACACACACAGAGAATGGGTGGCGAAGACAGACAGAATTGGGGAGATGAAGACACAGAGAAGGGGTGTAGAGACGACGAATGGCTGAGAGAGCAGATAAGGGGGGTGAGAGATAGACAGAAAATGGGGGATAGAGACACACTAGAATGGGGGGGGGAGAGAGAGAGAGAGAAATTGTGTGAGAAAGACACAGAGAGGGGATGGATAGAGATATGAATGTGTGAGGATACACCCAGAGAATGGGGGATGGTAGAGACTACACACGAATGGGGGGAGAGAGAGAGACAGAATGGGGAGCGAAACAGACATAGAATAATGTGTTCAGATAGAAATATAGGGTAGAGCAGAGACACATTCTAATTTTTTCGAGCGAATTCTTGGCTTGTCCCGACTTGCTGTCTTTTTTTGGTTCATAGCCTGGAGGGCTGTGGGGGCGCGCCCTTGCGTTGCTGTTGTCCGCGGGCGCCTGCGTTCTTTGGCTTCCGCTCGTCGCCTTGCGGGCTATTCGTTGTTTCCTCCCTGTTCGTGCTGGCGGGTGCGCTCCGAGCCTGGCTGCTTTCGGGCGCTCGCCCCTAGTGCGGCTGGGGCGCGCCGTCCCCTGCGGGCTGGGTTTCGGCCGCCTCCGTTGCTGGGCCTGGTGTTCGCGCGCCTGTCGGGCTGTGGGCGCTCGCCTGGCCGTCTGCGGCTTGGTTCGCGCGCCTTGGGGGCCCATTGTTGCTCCTGCGCTGCGCCTGTCCGTGGATGTTGGGGGACGCGCCTAGTGGCCTGCTATGGGGGGAGTAGAAGCCAAATGGTGTGTGGTTTGAGAGAAAGGGTGACAGAGAGGGGTGAGAGAGACCATAAAGGGTAGGGGTTGTCATTTGGTAATGGTCATTTGTTTTTAATAAATATCTTTTTTAATGTGTCCCGGTTTTTACTTTTAATTTTGTAAATTCTGGTCACCCGTCCTGTCCTTTACCTGAGGAATTGTCCCCTTAAACATGTCACTGCCATTAGTCCAAACAACTTTCTTTGCCCCTACGAGGGGACTGACCCCTGTAACCATGTCAACTGCCAATTATACAACTTTGCCCCTATGAGGACTGACCCCTTAAACCTGTCACTGCCATAGTACAACTTTGCCCCTGAGGAGGGCTGACCCCTTACAATGTCACTCCTATCTGAGTTACACTTTCCCCTAGGAGGGACTAACTCCCTTAACCACATGTCCCACTGCCATTATAGTACCTTTTGTGCCCCGTATGAGGGCTGACCCCTTAACCATGTCACGTCTGCATTAGTAAAAACTTTGCCCCTAGGAGGGGAAACTGACACCCTTAACCATGTCTCTAGCCATATAGACACCCTTGCCCCTAGGGAGACTGACGCACCTAACCATGTCACTCGCCATTAGACAACTTTGTCTCCTTTACCCACATATCTAATTTGAGCTGTGATTTTTGCAACCATTGCGCCGACTGCCAAAAAAGGAGGAAGCAGTTACTGAACGCGTGTAAAGGGTAACTAAGTACTTTCACTATTACTCACATCAGTATCTGTGTTAAAGTGGAATTTCTGTGTAAACCGCAATGTACAGACAGACTTGTAACTTACTCGGCCACTTAGTAGTTCGAAGTGTGAAGGTGTGAGGGCCACTATCTCCGCACATACAGGCACCACCGCTTTTTATTTCCCACCCTGAGTATCATTACTTTATTTTCACACCGAGTACCACTACTTTATTTTCACACCCACAGTACCATGACTTTATTTTCCTTCCTGAATATCAATACTTTATTTTCATACCTCGAGTATCAATACTTTATATGCAAACCCGAGTACCACTACTTTATTTTCATACCTGAGTTACAATACTTTATTTTCATACCCGAGTATCACTACTTTATTTTCATACCCCGAGTATCACTACTTTATTTTCATACCCCGAGTATCACTACTTTATTTTCATGCCTGAGTATCAATACTTTATTTTCATACCCGAGTACCACTACTTTATTTTCATACCCCGAGTATCACTACTTTATTTTCACACCCTAGTACCACTACTTTATTATACCACCCCCAATACTACTACTTTATTTTCACCCCCCAAGTATCACTACGTTTATTTCCACCCCCTGGGTACCAATTTATTTTCACACCCACAGTACCATCCCAATGTCTGCCTGTGCTTCACTTTGGGTCTAGGAGGGATTAACCTGTTATTACGCTGCTAGCGTTTTCAGTACGTTTTTCCTCCGGCAGCCATGGGGTTAATTCTTTTTGGGCCACGCTGTTTATCCAACGCGCTTATCCCCCAGGACAGATCTGATTCCGCGTTCTCAGTAACTAACTAGATGCTCTTATTCCCACGGCACGCAGGAAGAATCCTCTCTGCTCTGGAGCTTGAGGCTTGACACTATAATTTGACAGTGCGACTTAAATGCAGATGGGACCTTCCTGTCTTATCGGAAAGGGACAGAGCAGTTACTGGGAGTAAGGGGAAAGGCGGATAGTTAATGCTGCATTAGAGATATAGCGGGTGGGGGTGGGGGGGGGGGGATGTACAGCGGAAAGGCTGAGAAATGCAGTTTTTAACTTGAAAGAAGAAACTGATGCACAGACAGAGGCAACCATGAAAGACAGGTCAGTTTCGGGGTGGGGGGGGGGGGGGAGGGGGTGTGTTTTCTGGTGTGGTGGCTGAAAAAGGCAACAAGAAACCTTCACCGTTAGCATATAGCGGGGGGCGCGGGGTTTACAGAGGCCCCGCGCGCTTCCTGAAGGCACTTAAATTAAGTGCCGGGGGAGCTGCAGGGCCTCTGTAAACCTAACTTACCGTGGCTCCGGCGGCTTCCTCAATGTGTCGCCATGGCAACGCGGCGTCAAAATGACGCTGCGAGGTCATGTGATGTCGCGTTGCTATGGCAACGTGACGTCATTACGCCGGAGCGCGGGTAAGTTGGGGTTGGGAGGGGGGCGCGGGAGTGAAGGGACAGCCGGCAGGGGGGCGCAGGGAAAAAAGTTTGCGCCCCCCTGACCTAGCATACAGTGCTTCCACTGCAGCAAGGGATTCTGGGAAATGACATGAAAATGAGCACACAATGTGTTGCCTTTTGCCTGAAATCCATTTTTACATGGAACCCTTATAAGATAATGCTCGCTGTTAACACATCTTTTAAGCATAGCATGGCAATCCGATGCAAAGCCAGAGAAACCACTCACAGTGAGCATTAGCTTATAAGGGTTCCATGTAAAAAAATGGATTTCAGGCAAACGGTGACACAGTGTGCTCATTTGCATATAATTTCCCAGAATCCCTTGCTGCAGTGAAAGCACTGTATGCTGGGTGATAATGGTGAAAGGCGGGGTTGCAGACCTGTATAGACCTGGAGAATTATCACTACGAAGTGTCCGATCCGGAAGAATGGACCCCTCGCGACACGACCGCGGTGTCACTATCTCCGGAACCTGCAGCTTTAAGATTTTTACGCCGCGGGTCTGGTGACAGTAAGTCTTGCGACATGGGTACCTGTATTGTGTACATTGAGCTTAACACAGATAATACTGTAACTATATATAGAGGTCGCAGGCTTTGTTGCTTTCTGAGGTGCGACACACAGGGGTGTACTGTGATATGCAGAGATACTGAGGTGCGTTTTGTTATCTGCATCACTGGTTGCCTGCTGCTATCCCCGAGTGTGGCCGGGAGAAAGGCGGCTACACCACTGTTTTTCAACCACAGGGTTTTCCAGGCATCCCTAAAAGAGTTCCGTGCAATTTTTAGGTTATTAAAAAAATTATGCCAAATAACAGAAGAATTTATAATGCATCTGATCTCAGACGCGCTATTAGAGAGGGTTGGGGTTCCTTACAATGCATCTGATCTCAGACACAATATTAGAGAGGGTTGGGGTTCCTTACAATTCATATGATCTCAGACACAATATTAGAGAGGGTTGGGGTTCCTTACAATGCATATGATCTCAGACGCGCTATTAGAGAGGGTTGGGGTTCCTTAAAATGTATCTGATCTCAGACGCACTATTAGAGAGGGCTGGGGTTCCTTACACTGCATCTGATCTCAGACTCGCTATTAGAGAGGGTTGGGGTTCTCTACAATGCATCTGATCTGAGACACTATTAGAGATGGTTGGGGTTTCCTTTCACTGCATCTGATGTAGGAATCTGATCACTGCATCTGATAAGGAATGTAACAAAAATTGCAAAAGGGCAATCAAATTAGCAAAAATGGATAATGAAAAAAGGATTGCAATAGAAAGTAAGGTCAACCCTAAAAAGTTCTTTAAGTACCTTAATAACAAAAAAATGAGAAAAGAAAATATAGGGCCCTTTCAGTGTGAGATGGGTAGGCAGATTATTGGAGATAAGGAAAAAACTGAGGGATTAAACAAATTCTTTGCCTCTGTGTTTACCAGGGAAGAGTCAAGTTCAATAGTAGTGCCGCAGGAGGAAGCCACAGCCTCCATATTAATGAACAATTGGTTAACTGAGGAAGAAGTTCATAAGGCACCTGGCCCCGATGGCATACATCCAAGAGTTCTCAAGGAGTTAAGCTCAGTAATAGCCAAACCATTATATTTAATATTCAATGACTCCATTTCCACAGGCTCAGTACCACAAGATTGGCGTAAAGCAGATGTGGTGCCTATATTTAAAAAGGGAGCTAGATCACAACTGGGAAATTACAGACCTGTAAGCCTGACTTCAATAGTAGGGAAACTACTTGAAGGTTTAATACGGGATAATATTCAGGAATACCTAATGGAAAACAAAATTATTAGTAATAGTCAGCATGGATTTATGAAGGATAGATCTTGCTAAACTAACCTTATTTGTTTCTTTGAGGAGGTAAGTAGGAATTTAGACCAGGGTAATGCAGTTGATGTGGTCTACTTAGATTTTGCAAAGGCTTTTGATACGGCTTCACACAAGAGGTTGGTGTACAAAATAAAGAAAATTGGACTCAGTAATAATATATGCACCTGGATTGAAAACTGGTTAAAGGACAGACAACAGAGGTTTGTCATAAATGGAACTTTTTCAGGTTGGGTTAAAGTCGTGAGTGGAGTACCTCAGGGCAGTTATCAAAAGCCTTGCAAAATCTAAGTAGACCCACTCAACTGCATACCCTGGTCTAAATTCCTACTAACCTCCTCAAAGAAACAAATAAGGTTAGTTTAGCAAGATCTATCCTTCATAAATCATGCGACATTACTAATATTGTTTTCATTAGGTATCCTGAAATTATCCCGTATTAACTTCAAGTAGTTTCCCTACTATTGAAGTCAGGCTTACAGGTCTGTAATTTCAGTTGTGATCTAGCTCCTTTTTAAATTAGCACCACATCTGCCCTTTTACGCCAATCTTGTGGTATGAGCCTGTGGAAATGGAGTCATTGAATATTAAATATAATGGTTTGGCTATATGAGTTAAACTCTGAGAACTCTGTGATGTATGCATGGGGCCAGGTGCCTTATGAACTTCTTCCTCAGTTAACCAATGTTCATTATATGGAGGCTGTGGCTTCTCCGGCACACTATTGAACTTGAATCTTCCCTGGTAAACACAGAGGCAAAGAATTTGTTTAATCCCTCAGTTTTTTCCTTATCTCCATATAGCCCTAACCATCTCACACTGAAAGGGCCCTATATTTTCTTTTCTCATTTTTTGTGATTAAGGTACTAAAGACTTTTTAGGGTTGACCACTTTCTATTGCAATCCTTTTTTCATTATCCATTTTTGCTAATTTGATTGCCCTTTGCAATTTTGGTAATTCCTATTCAGATGCAGTGATCAGATTCCTACATCAGATGCAGTGAAAGGAAAAACCCACCCATCTCTAATAGTGTCTCAGATCAGATGCATTGTAGAGAACCCCAACCCTTTATAGCGAGTTGAGATCAATGCAGTTAAGAAACCAAGCAATCTCTATATGTGAGTATGAGAAATCATTCACACAAGAGGTTGGTGTACAAAATAAAGAAAATTGGACTCAGTAATAATATATGCACCTGGATTGAAAACTGGTTAAAGGACAGACAACAGAGGTTTGTCATAAATGGAACTTTTTCAGGTTGGGTTAAAGTCGTGAGTGGAGTACCTCAGGGATCGGTACTGGGACCCCTGCTTTTTAACTTGTTTATTAATGACCTTGAGGTTGGGATCGAGAGCAAAGTCTCCATCTTTGCTGATGATACTAAATTGTGTAAGGTAATAGAATCAGAGCAGGATGTAATTTCTCTTCAGAAGGACTTGGAGAGACTGGAAACGTGGGCAGGTAAATGGCAGATGAGGTTTAATACAGATAAATGTAAGGTTATGCATTTGGGATGCAAGAATAAAAGGCAACTTACAGTACAAATTAAATGGAGATATATTGGGGGAATCCTTGATGGAGAAGGATTTAGGAGTGCTTGTAGACTGCAGGCTTAGCAATAGTGCCCAATGTCATGCAGTAGCTGCAAAGGCAAACAAGATCTTACCTTGCATCAAACGGGCAATGGATGGAAGAGAAGTAAACATAATTATGCCCCTTTACAAAGCACTAGTAAGACCACACCTTGAATATGGAGTACAATTTTGGGCACCAATCCTAAGAAAAGACATTATGGAACTAGAGAGAGTGCAGAGAAGAGCCACCAAATTAATAAAGGGGGTGGACAATCTAACTTATGAGGAGAGGCTAGCTAAATTAGATTTATTTACATTAGAAAAGAGGCGTTTAAGAGGGGATATGATAACTAAATACAAATATATTCGGGGACAATACAAGGAGCTTTCAAAAGAACTATTCATCCCACGGGCACGCTATTAGAGAGGGTTGGGGTTCCTTACAATGCATCTGATCTCAGACACGCTATTAGAGAGGGTTGGGGTTCCTTACAATGCATCCGATCTCAGACGCTCTTTTAGAGAGGGTTGGGGTTCCTTACAATGCATCTGATCTCAGACGCTCTTTTAGAGAGGGTTGGGGCTCCTTACAATGCATCTGATCTCAGATGTGCTATTAGAGAGGGTTGGGGCTCCTTACAATGCCTCTGATCTCAGACGCGCTATTTGAGAGACTTGGGGTTCCTTACAGTGCATCTGATCTCCGATGCACTATTAGAGAGGGTTGGGGTTCCTTACAATGGATCTGATCTCATACGTGCTATTAGAGAGGGTTGGGGTTTCACAGAATTTCTCAATATAATTATATGGTTCCTTAACCAAACAAAGGTTGGAAACCACTGAGCTATACATTAAAAGCAGCCCAATCTTTGCTATTAGCATGGTTAATTTTAAGAAGCTACTTAGACTGTTAAAAATTCTTTACAAAAGCTTGTTGTTGTTTTGTTGCAGGTGGGATTGCACCTTTAATCTCTTAGCGAAGGAGTTAAACAGAGCTCTCTGATTAGCTGGGAAGATGTGGTGGGGGAGGATAAGTGCTGATAATGGAGTAAGTTTGCTTTGTAAGCCTTTAAGAGCAGGGCAATTTATACTGGCACATTAACACTTAGCAACAATATAGCTGGAGCAAAGTGGAGCCATGTGTCTCTAGGTCTCTAGGGACACAGCACTGTTATTATCGGAACACAGGGTTACACTGTTGGTAGTATTCAGCAGTTATAAGCGTGCATGGATCTGTGTATATGTGCAAGAGTGCATGTGAACTCTGTGTGTGCCACTGTATATATCAGCGTGTGTTTGTTTATAAAGTATGATAATCATCATAACTTTATTTATGTCGAGCTTTTCTACCAATTGATCTCTTCACAGTTACAAAAAGGGAAAAAGAAGAAAACATTTAAGGATATAAGAGAGACCAAACACAAGGAAAGATATAATACAGGATGGAACGGTGCTGTAGCTATTAAAAATCGGACAGGTTGTGGGTCAATAATTAAATGCCTGGGTAAACAGGTCCTGAGCCTGTGCATATAGATTCCCAGAGAGGGGCCTCTCTAACTGTGTGAGGCAGAATGTTACAAAGAGTGGGAGCAGCGTGGTTAAGAGCTCGGGCACCAAAGGAAGTCACAGAGATCCTGGGAACTGTTAGCAGACCTTCATCTGCAGATGGAAGTGAGCGAATGGGTGTGTGGGGAACTAGAAACCCCACAGGTAGCTGGGACCCTGGTCCTGTAGGGCTTTGAACATCAGCAAGATAATCTTTAAATACATTTGCCATTATACAGGCAGCCAGTGCAGAGACCTATTTTAGTAGACATTAAAGTATAACGTCTCATTAAGTCCCACAACAGACCTATGTGGATCTGGCCCATAGTGGATAACCCCGTCTTAGACCTCAGAGGAGAATTACACTACCCTATACTTGTCCCATGTGCCCCAGGAGTAATAAGGTGTGTAATTTATAACCAACTAGCTGGTATATCCGGCATTGCCCAGGGATTTAATTTTCCTGCTCCCCCTCGCTCTCCACTCACCCCCCTTCACTGCTGCCAACTTTAACTTAACTGTTTTCTTATTGTCATACAGATAAGGATTACAATGCAACCTGTTTCTTTTTATATTTTCCACAAAAGACAGGTGACTGAGTGGGTGACAGTGACTTGGCAGTGGCTGGGTGGGTGACTGAGTGGCTGGGGGGCTCGGTCTGTGGCTGAGTGGGTGGCTGACTGAGTGAGTGGGTGGCAGAGTGGGTGGGTGGCAGAGTGACAAAGTGGGTGACAGAGTGACAAAGTGGGTGACAGAGTGGGTGACAGAGTGGGTGACAGAGTGGGTGACAACATCTGTCACCCAAGCTGTCACTCCTGTCACCACTCTGTCACTCTGTCCACCCACTCTGGTCACTCTGTCCCACCACTCTGTCACCCACTCTGTCACCCACTCTGTCACTCTGCCCCACTCTGTCATAGGAACACTGTATGGGAGTGAGAACTACGGGAAGGGGAGACCTGGAGAGGATTGAGACTGGGGAAGAGGGAGAGAGGGTCGTGATATGGCTAATGTGGTCGCGACGAGAGATTAAATAGTAGCATGCATAAATGGGGGACGCTATGTATACACATATGCATAATATTTATTTAAATTGATGTAATTTGTGTATAAATACTTTTTTTGTAATGCTGGCGGGGGTGTTACAAAGCTGTTTCCGCCCTATATGGCTGAACCCTACGTGCGCTGACCGTCATAATTGATTTTGATTACATCTAGGGGGGGGGGGGGGGCGAGAATTTTCTGGATGAAAATGGGGGACTCGGGCATAAAATGTTTGGCTCACGGCCTGCTATAAGGACTTTACTAGAATGCCACAATTAACCCTTAGATTACCTTATAGCAAGCAAGATAAGAATCAGCAAGGGAGTGCACCTGATTTCCATCCACCTACTCACTTCCGCAAACAAAATCCCGATATTCACAACAGCCAAATAACAAACTCTATGGTTAAATGAACTAGTGTATTTGAATGTGGCAGGCACCGAACACAAAACATGTTTTGCAAAGACGCCCTCTCTTTCCCCTCCCTCCCTTATATTTTATTGGCTCTCTAATAAGACAGGGTGGATGTGGGTAACTAAATCACAATTTATTGGTCAAACACTCCCCATATTCAGACAACCCTGAAGAAATCAATGTGTAATGAAATTCCAAAGAAACGGAGAGCCCTATACCCCTGACAGCCCACGAGCTGGTTAGGCTTGTGATATCACGTCATCTACTATATATAACAACTGAAACTGTTTTTGTGAGTTCCTGTTAGATCATTTGTTTTTCCGGTCGTCCGCCCGCCCATGGCTCTCTTGGCCGTGCGTCTCGCCCCACCGGGGGTTGCTGGTCCGCCCACCCCGGCTCTCATTGGGCCGTGGTTCTCGCCCCCCCCCTGCTACAACCGCTGCCCCTCTGAGTGAAGACACACGCAGTGCCCACAGATTCTCCTCCTCATCGAGTACCCTACAACCCCCCAGCCGCACCTCACACCCTACACGCCACGGCCCGCCACCTTCATCCACACCCCCGCCAGATCATCCTTCACCCCTGCCGCCTCCCTTACAGCCACCGCCGGCCCCCGCATCACCCACCCTCAGTCCCTCACCCCCGCCGCCTCACATATGACGGGTGACAGAGTGGGTGACAGAGTGGGTGACTGAGTGGGTGACTGGGGGGGTGACTGAGTGGGTGACAGAGCGACTGGGTGGGTGACTCACTGGGGGGAGTTGTGATTGGTTGGGTGGTGGGGGGTGTTGTGACTGGCTTGTGACTGGGTGGGGGGGTTGGTTAGTGACTGGGCCAGGTATAAGTTGGGAGGCAGCGGTGAGAGGGACTGATGGCGAGGCGGGTGTATGTGAGGCGGCGGGTTGAGGGACTGATGGTGCAGTGATGCGGGGGGCTGGCGGCGGGTGTATGTGAGGCGGCGGGGTGAGGGACTGATGGTGCGGTGATGCAGGGGGCCGGCGGTGGCTGTATGTGAGGCGGCGGGGTGAAGGACTGATCCGGCGGGGGTGCGGATGGAGGTGGCGGGCCGGGTGTAGGGTGTGAGGTGCGGCTGGGTGGTTGCTGCGGTGCTCGGTGAGGAGGAGAATCTGTGGCTGCAATGCGTGTGTCTCTCACTTAGAGGGGCACGCGGTGTAGCAGGGGGGGGGCGAGACACACCAGCCAATGAGAGCCATGGGGGGCGGGACACACGGGGGGGGCGAGACACAACGGCCAATGAGAGCCGTGGGCGGGCAGACCGACGGACAAATCAAATGGTCTACAGGGACTCACAAACAACAGTTTCAGTTTTATATATATAGATGAGTGATATCACAAGCCTAACACTCTGTGGTCCTGTCAGGGGTAGGGCTTCAGTTTCTTTGGAAATTCATTACACATTGCATTTCTTCAGGGTTTCTGAATAGGGGAGTGTTTGCCAATAAAGTGATTTATTTAACCACATCCCACCCTGTCCTTATTAGAGAGCCAATAAAAATAAGGGGAGGGGGAAAGAGAGGGGCTTCTTTGCAAAGGTGTTTGGTGTTTCGGGGACCTGCACCTTTCAAATAACTATTTCATTTTAACCCTTGAGTTTGTCTTGGTTGTGTGAATATCGGGATTGTGTTTTGCAGGAAAGTGAGTAGGGTGGAAGGATACTTCATGCCTCCCTTGCTGATTCTTATCGTGCTTGTATTCTAATGAAAGACTACTAAATGGTTTGTCATTGGTGGCATTCTCTAAATGTCCTTATAGCAGGGGTGAGCAAACTTTTATGCGAGTTCCCCTTTTCAACCATGAAATTTCTCGGGCCCCTCCCCCATGCTGATGTAATCAAAATCACGGACGCAGCGCACGTGAGCTGGTTCAGCCAATGAGGGCGAACCAGCTTTGTAACACCCCCGCCAGGCGTTCTACAAAAATAGTATTTTAACAAATTACATCACTTAAAAATTAAGTATTTAGATATTTGTTCATAGAGTACCCAATTTTGCTGTATATTAATCTCTCTTCCGCAAATTAGGACCTCTCACCCTCTTCACAGTCTCCACACTCTTCCCAGTCTCTCCCTCTCCCGGTATTTCTCATACCCTACTCTCAGTGTCTCTCTATCCATCCCCTCAGCTGTCTCCCCTCATCCCACCACTTCTCTTTCCCCTCCCCCAAGTCGTGTATCCCTCCCCTAGTCTCCTCCTCCCAAAGTGTCTCTCTCACCTCTCCCCCAGTGTCTCTCACGCTCTACAGCCATGTCTCTCCCTCCGCAAGTGTCTCCCTTCACTGCCCAGGGTGCTCTCTCCTTCCTCGCAGTTGTCTCTTCATAACCAGTCTCTCTTTCACCCCCTCTCACCAGTCTCTTTTCAACACACCTCCCACATGTATTTCATTTCACCCACTCCAACCCAATGTTGTTGCTTGTAGCTCTTTCAACCCCTTCCCATGTAGTTCTTTCACCCCCCCTCCCAGGTCACTATGTCCACACTCTCACCCCCTTCCCAGTCACACTCATCCCTCCCCCATGTCACACTCCAACCACTCACACTCCTCACTCCCCCTCCCCATGTCCCAGTCTCACGCTCCTCCCCAGGCCCGTCTCACGCTCCATTCCCCAGTCACAGTATCAAACTCCTCCCCATGTCCCAGTCTCAGCTCCACTCCCCATGTCCCAGTCTAAAGATCCCTCCACATGTCCCCAGATCACACTCCGGTCCCAGTCCGTCTCAAGCTTCCTCACCCATGCACGTCTCCCCTCCCTACCACCATGTCCCAGTCTCACGCTACCCTTCCCATGTCCCCAGTCTCATGCTCCCCCCCATGTCAAGTCATACGTCATCCAATGTACCAGTCTCCGTCCCTCCCATGTCCGCTCTCACACTCCCTCCCAATGTCCCAGTCTCACCTCCAATCCCAATGTTCCCAGTCTACGCTCCCTCCCATGTCCCAGTCTCAACCTCCTCCCCTGTCCCAGTCATCACTCTCCTCCCATGTCCCAGTCTCAGCTCCCCCCCATGTCCCATTCAAGCTCCTCACCATCGTCTACTACTCCTCCCATGTCCCAGTCTCAAGCTCCCTCCCCATGTCCAGTCTCAGCCCATCCCTCCAAAAGTACCACATTCTCACTCCCTCCCATGTTCCAGTATCACGACTCCACTCCAGTCCAGCTCAAGCTCCTACCTCAATGTCCCAGTTCTCACGACTCACTCCCCATGTCCCAGTCTCAAGCTCCCTCCCCATGTCCAGTCTCACGCTCCCTCCCCATGTCCCAGTCTCAAGCTCACTCCCCAAGTACCAGTCTCAACGCTCCTCCCCATTGTCACCAGTCTCCACGCCCTCACCCTGTCCCAGTCCACAGTCCCTCCCCATGTCCCAAGGACGTCACAGCTCAGCTCACCTCCCCATGTCCATCTCAGTCTCCAGTCCCAGTCTCACGCTCCCTCCCAGAAACCAATGGTCCCAGTACTAGCTCACGCTACCCCCATGTCCCAGTTCTCACATCCTCCCATGCAGTCCAGTCTCACCTCCCTCCCATGTCCCAGTCTCAAGCGCCCTCCCATTGTCACCAGTCTCACGCCCTCCCATGTCTCTCAGTTCCCAGTCCAGTCTCCGCTCCTCCATGTCACAGTCTGTACACTCCACCTCCAATTCCTACCACGTCTACCTCCCCATGTCCCAGTCATACACCACTCACCCCCATGTCCCTTTCTCCACCGCGTTCACTCCTCCCATGTCCCAGTCTCAAGCTCCCTCCCCATGTCACCAGTCTCACGCTCCCTCCCCATTAGTGCTCCCCAGTCTCAAGCTCCCTCCCCTGTCCCAGTTCAACGCTCCCTCACCATGTCCAGTCTACACGCTCCTCCCCATGTCCCATACGTCTACGTCCCTTCCCTCCCCATGTCCCCAGTCTCACGCTTTCCCTCCCATGTCCCAGTCTCACTACGCTCCATCCCATGCCAGGTCTCAAGCTCTACCTCCCCATGTCCCAGTACTTCACGATCGCCATCCCCATGTCCCAAGTTCCACGCTCCCTCCCCATGTCCACAGTCTCACGATCCCATCCCCATGCTCACCCCCCAGGTCTCACGCTCCCTACCATGTCCCAGTCTCACGCTCCCTCCAATGTCCCGTCTAAAGATCCCTACCCCATGTCCCAGTCTCAACGTCCCTCCCCATGTCCCAGTCTCCGCTCCCTCCCATGTCCAGTCTCACGCTCCCCTCCCATTCTAGCTGTCCAGTCTCACATCCCTCCCATGTCCAGTCTCACACTCCCCCCCCCATGTCCCAGTTTCATGCTCCCTCTCCATGTCCCAGTCTCACACTCCCTCCCATGTCAAAGTGTCACAACTCCCCCCCCCCCCCCATGTCCCAGGTTCACGCTCCCTCCACCATGTCCCAGTCTCACACTCCCTCCCATGTCCCAGTCTCACACACACACCAGCTGATGCAGGAGATGCTGTGTGTAGCTGTGTAGTGTGTAGACTGTGGAGCTGTGTGTAGCTGTGTGTAGCTGTGGAGCACAGCGCCACCTAATGCCAAAAGAGAAATGCGACAGAAGGCTTTTTTCTCTGCTCTGGCAAAATCGCCCCCTCTGCCTGCGCCCCCCTAAACAATCTTGTGCCCCCCCAGTTTCCACACTGCTGCCTTATAGTAGTAACGTACGCTTTTCAACACTTTTGACTTCTTAATGGAATCATAACTGCAGAGGTATAAACAGAATCAAATGTGTTTTCATAATCTACAAATACTAAACTGTAGTAGATCATATTCAGTTACTCCAGCAAAATGACATATACCAGGTTTTGCCCGATTATAATGCGACATTTAAAAATAAAAATAAAGTTATGTTCAAATGTACATACACACGCTTTATAATCGGTCCCCGCCCACTTTGTGAGCCATCAGCAGTCGGATGTATGAGGTAGGAGGGTATTTAAAACAGAGGAAGCTCCATTTAGGGGCCTGAAGCAGCCTTGTGCTTTGTGGCAAGATGCTCAAACGATAGAGACAAACACAGAGATACATACACACAGACTACATACACACAGAGATATTACACACCGAGACAGAGAACAACACACAGAGAAGAGATACATACACAGAGACAGAGATACCAGACACATGGAGATACATACCGACGATACAGAGATACATAACACTAGACAGATTACATACACACGAGGAGATTACATACACACCAGAGACGAGATACACACACACAGAGACAGAGGATACATACACACGAGACAGAGAGACACAAAACAGAGACAGAGAGACACAAATACAGAGACCAGAGAATACACACAGAGACAGAGATACATACAAACAGAGACAGAGAGCCACAGAGTAGATAGATACATACACAGAGACAGAGAGACACAAATACAGAGAGGAGAGAAACACAGAGGAGACAGAATACATACACACAAAGACAGAGATACATACAAACAGAGACAGTGATACTACAACACAGAGACAGAGATACATACACCACCACAGAGACAGAGAGACACAAATACAGACAGAGATTCATACACACAGAGACAGAGATACATACACACAGAGACAGAGATACATACACACAGAGAGAGAGATACATACACACAGAGACAGAGAGACACAGAGCTAGAGATACCACACACAGAGACAGAGAGACGCAAATACAGAGACGGAGAGAAACACAGAGAGACAGAGATACTGTACAACAACAGGAGACAGAGATACATACACACAGAGAGAGAGATACATACACACAGAGACAGAGAGACACAGAGATAGAGATACACACAGAGAGACAGAGAGACGCAAATACAGAGACGGAGAGAAACACAGAGAGACAGAGATACTGTACATACACACGAGAACAGAACAGAGACGAGAAGATAACATCACAACAGAGACAGAGAGACACACGAGACAAGAGAAGATAAACACACACAGAGACAGAGAGACGCAAATACAGAGACGGAGAGAAACACAGAGAGACAGAGATACTGTACATACACACAGAGACAGAGATACATACAAACTGAAACAGAGAGACACAGAGATAGAGATACATACACACAGAGACACAAATACAGAGACGGAGAAAACACAGAGATACAGAGATACTGTACATACACACAGACAGAGATACATACACACAGAGACAGAGTACATACAAACTAGACAGAGAGAGAGACACAGAGAGATAGAGATAGATACACACAGAGACACAAATACAGAGACGGAGAGAAACACAGAGAGCAGAGTGGGACATAGCGAGACAAAGGTGTGTATGTGGGTAAACTTTTTTCTTTTCCAGATACTACTGAAATTAGGGAGTCACCTATATTCAGGGTCTCCCTATAATCGGGCAAATACGGTATATGCTGGGGTGCTGTAGAGGTGTGACAAGATAATTGCAAAAAATCGGATTCAAGGTCTTTGATGAGAGCCAAATGTGAATATCCAGGATCTTTCTCCAGACCCAGAAAAGGCACGACAAGGCCACGCAGAGGTGGGCTCCTAGCGTGCTAGGTAACCAAAAGAAACAGGGAAGTGAGCAACCAACATGAACACCGTGTCTATCAAATATAGTGATAATACAGATAGCAAACAGTGAAAACATAGCGGGAAAGGACACTATATAGCTAGTCTCTATGTATAAAAGTTGTTAGATGCATTAAAATATTAAGTAAATTAATGACGCCATTAAAACTTTAAGCGTGATAGGGTGGGGCTGGTCTATGTGAGACGTCATATTCATAGACTTAGGGGGCCTATGCTATAAGCGGTCATAAGCCACGTATCGAGCACTTACGTGATTCTGTAATCCTTGATATGTGGGAGATAAAGGGTGAATTGCCAAATTTTCAGCCATACAAAAAACAGATCGCCGGGTGAGCAACGAAGCCCTTACGGCAGGTTCTGAAACTCGTTGCAATTCTAGTATTCCGCGATTAGTTTATCGAGGCCTATAGCGGCTCTAGAATGGAGAGTTTCTCCCAAAATCCTCAGCCAGGAAAAAATGGCGTGAGGTGCTAGAAGCTGGGGAGAGGCCGGCAATACAGGACTTAGAAAAAAATATATTTTTTCTGTATCGGATTGATTGCCGGGAGTCTCCGGAGCTGATACTCATTATATCAGCACCGGAGACCCCAGCTGAATCCCATGCAATAAAACTGCATTTACAAGCAACATCATTACCCTTGTGGCTAACCGCTAAGGCAATGAAGGGGTTAAACCCATTGCGCTCCCACCAAGGGACCAAACTACCCCCTTCATCCAGCCCGCTAACCCAACAAAACACAAATACCATATCCTATACCCCACATGATTGATACCAGAGGCAGGGGTGTCCTCAGGTGATGGTGGGGCCTTCAGGTTGTCCCCACAAGTGTCTGGGTGTCCTCGGGTAGTCCCTGCAGGTGTGGGGGCCCATCGGGTGTACCCGGGGTCTGGGGGTCTCAGGTGAACCCCACGGGTGTCTGAGGCGCCTTGGGGTGTCCAACAGGTGTTTGGGGGCCCTCGGGTAGTCCCCTCACTGCCCTGGAGTCCGGATAATTCCCTGGGGTGTCCTGAGGTCCTCAGTTTGTCCACCATTGGTGTCAGGGGGTCCTCAGGTGGTTCTCCGCAGGTTGGGTCTATCGGGTGGTCCACAACCCCCCCCCCCCAACACATACAGTACAGTAATGGGCAAACATAACTATATCTGGATATGGTATAATAGCTCGTTGCCCATTATAAATCAAACCATTAGCCAGCCCGCATAAATAAAAGTAAATAAACCTGTCTCTACCCCTGCCTCATGAAGGGCATCCTCATCAGCATACTCCAGGTTCCATGTCCTCGTGCCCGAAAGAAACACGAAAAACATACAATCTAATGGCCTAACCCTAATCACCTTAGCGTTAATAACCTCTATAGATTAATTAACCACCCTCACCTGTTAACACACGGGGAGGCCTAAAAACATACCCACTATACCACCCTCTAACCACATTGAGGCATAGGGATAAATCAACCAATAATATGGCATGTATAAGCCACTATAGCAGACAATGGTCACAATAAAAAAGCATGAAGGCTAAAAATAAACATGATAAAAGATATACACAAAGCGCCTACACACCTAAAAGCACTAGCCAACCAATTAATAAATAAAAGCACTAGCACCCAATATAATTAAAAGCACTAACCAACAAACAATTAATTAATTTAAACACTAGCCAACAAACAATTATTAATTTAAACCAGTAGCCAACAAAACAACTAATTATTTTTAAAACGCTAACCAATCTAAATGTACTAAAAACAAGGCCATCCAAATTGCAAACATGAATCAAACAATAAAAACAAATAGAAAAAATTCAATCAATAAAACAAGCATTGCCAAAAAAAAGACTGTCACTGTATTTATCTGATCCTAGGCACGATAAGTACATATCAGTCAATGGGCAATCCCAAACAGAAAAAATAAATAAATACAATGAAAAACTGAAAAAAAGACATTTACATACATTCAATATTTACTACAGTACCTTAGAAGTCTTCACCCTCCAATCCCGTTGTATCTGCAAGCTCTCATACCGCGAGTCATCACAAACAATCCATAAAATCGTCTTTCTTTATCTCGTCACTCTTTTCTTCATCTGTCATCCAATTGGATTAGAGCTGTACCATAAAAGTGACATCAACGGCCCTAAATAGGCCTGTTAGTCTCATTTTACCTCAGGAAGCCGACGAGAGGCATTCTGTTTGGATTACCATGGGGTTTGTGATTGACAGAGAAGACAGAGGATTAAAGAAACAAGAAAATAATGACAGATGAAGGAAAGAAGACGTGATAGAAGATTAAAAGAGAGAGGATTTTGTAACTGATGCTCGTCTTCAATGTGGATGTATGGGGACCACCCAAGGGCCCTCAGACACCTGTGTGGGACCCCCTGAGGGCCCCTGGAATCCTGTGAGGACCAGCTGAGGGCCCCCAGACACCCACGGGGACCACCTGAGGGCCCCAAACACCTGCAGGGACCACCTGATGACCCCCGGACACCCACAGGGACCACCCGCAAGGACCACCCAAGTGCCCCCAGACACCTGCGGCCTCTGGTATCAATCATGTGGGTGTAGAGGAGGTGGGTATTAGTGTTGTTGTGTTTTTAATGTTTATTGTAGGTAGCAGCTGTTTTAATATTAAAGTTAATACTAGTGTAGATGAGCAGGGGGTCTCCAGAGCAGAAATGCGTTGATTTGAATGTATTTAAATGTCCCGCGTCACGTGACTGTGGGAATAAAATGTATAGGAGATACCAGCACCCCATAATGGGGTCTGTATCTCGGGAAGCAAGGGGTCCCCGGACCTGAAATCAACACGGTTCTGCTCCAGGGACCCTCTGCTCATCTAAACTAGTAATACATTATATATATATAAAATAAATTGATCTCTGGCGAGATATGTGCAGGGATTTGTGGCTCTCTATGTGCAACTCTCTCTGCAGCTGAAAGAAATCACCGGATTTGGCCTTTTAGAGAGGCGATCTTCATGTCGCCGGCTACTCGCCCGTTTTGGGAATTTTGCTATCACAGGTAATTGAGGCTTTCTGAATACCGTGATAGCAATGCTAAAAAACAGGCAAATTAAATAGCCCAACGATTTTTTTTAATGAACGCTTAGCATAGGCCCCTTAGTGTCTAATATGTGCATAATATGTGCATATGACCCAATGCTACTAAAAAGTGCCTCATGAGTGAGAATAGGGGGTATTTTAGCTACATTTCAGAGGTAGAGATGGCAGGATTTAGTGAGGGAGTGAATGTGAGGAATGAAGGAGAGTCTAAGATGACCCCTAGGCAGTGGGAATGAGGCGTTGATGAGATTGTTGTATTATTGACAGTGAGAGAGAGTTTGGATTGAAGTAAGTGTGAGAGTGGAAGGAGGAAAGTTTAGTAGTTCTATTTTGGATGTGTTAACCTTCATGTAACGTGAAACATCACGAAGGAGATTGCAGAGAGACAAGGGACAAGAGAGAGGGGGAGAAGTCAATTGTGGGTGTTATCAGCATAGAGAAAATACTGAAAGATAACAAAAATAAAAGAGTACCTGCAGCACTCAAAAACAGCTGTGACACTAATAGAGGTCAAACACAAAGCAATTTAATGCAAAGAGCAAACACATCTCCTAAATAGAGCATATTGCATAGGGCACTATCAAGATGCAGGTACTCAAACAAATACTCCCCCAGAGAGTGGTACAGTATACCCAGGCGGAAGTGGGACACGGAAGACAAACACACTGATCTACACAATACAAGTGAACAAACAAGTGAAAACAGATGTAAAAAAAAGTAATCAGGACCATGCTCGTGAGAGCTTACACTCTAGAGGGAATAGGGGCAAGGTTGAAACAAGTGGCTGCTCTTTATGGTACTGAGTATACCTGAGGATGGAGTATGGTCCAGCCACACATCCAGTGCCATTAAGGTTTGGAGGTGTCAGATACCATGTACAGGCAGTCCTCGGTTATCCGACACAATGCGTTACTCAAAATGGCGTTGGATAGCGAAACGTCTTAAAGCGAAACACGTTTTCCCATAGGAACACCGTTTAAATTAAAGGTTCTGTTCCTGAAGGCATTTTTAACACTAAAATACACCAAATATTTTAAGCAGGCAATAAGATATGCAGCACACACATAAATGATATAGTGTATATACTGAATTATATATATAATATAACATAATATAAATTCATATAATATACTAGTTTTTGTGCCCGACTTCGCCCGGGGAATGTAATACTGAATACATCCACCCCCTCCCCCCCTGCTGCCGGCACATCTCCCCCCCCCCCCGCTGGCACATCTCCCCGGCCCCCCTCTCTCCCCCTTTCCCCCGCTGCTGGATGTTGTGTGCGGGTGAGATTTGTCTCTGTCTGTGTTTGTCTGTGTGTGTCTGTGTGTGTGCCTCGCCCCGCTGCCAGAACATTTCCCCGCCCCCCCCCCCCCCCCCACCTCCCCCCCCCCCCCCCCCCGCTGGTCCATCTCCCCCCGCAATCTGGCACATCTCCCCCCTCCCCCCGCTGGCACATCTCCCCCGCACATCTCACATCACACACGATCCAGGCAAGGACACGCTCCCTCCCTTAGTAGCTACGCCCCCCTCCGCCCCCTGCTCCTGCTCTAACAGATTTGCTGGACAGCCGAGGGAAACTTAGAATGTCCATAATTTGGGAGGTGAGTCACATTGGAAGCTCACAATAGTTGCGTTGACCTACAAATCCGCAGCAGAATGTACAGTAAATGTTTCGTTGTGCTACGTGGTGCCATTTCTGAGATTCCGATGCTTCGGACATACAAACAAACAGACGGAATCCAATTTAGAATTATAGTATAGATTATATAGTATAATATAATATTATATTATATATATATTATATACACATAAACAACTTTTCAAAGCGTTGTAAAAATGAACATAGGTATGCATTGCATAGTGTTGGATAAGCCATTTGTTCTAAAGTGAAGCGCTGTAAAACGAGGACTGCCTGTTGTTTTGTCCATATGCAGAGCTAGTTCCAATAGGGTTAGGTGGTTTGTATGGTGGCGACACCAGATAGGCTTCCCTAAACAGATGAGTTTTCAGGGAAATTGTAAAAGTCTGAATGCTGGGGAGAGTCTGATGGTACGTGAAGAGAATTACAGAGAGATGGGGCAGCACGGGTGAAGTCTTGAAGGCAGGAGTGAGAGGAGGTAATAAAGGAGGTGATGAGGTGAAGGCCATAGGTAGAATGGAGGAAGTATTTGGTGACAAGAGCTGTCCTGGAACCACTCTGTTTGTTTTCCCTGTTCTGAGGCAGCCATTACTCCTAAGTATAATGTTGTCACATTGTTGCTTCCATTTGGCTTTCCTGATGGTTTCCCTGGCAACCCCCCCCCCCCCCCGCATTTCTTAGTCAGGTTAACTGTTCCTGGCTCCCCCTGCTAGTTGGCATAATCCTTGCCCTATTTCCTGTTAGCCCAGGCTAGCATGCTTCCCTTTTAGTTTCAGCAGCCATCTTGAGCAGTCACCTCTCCTATCTCCTCTGGTAAAGTGATTGCAATTTACCTATCCCTATACTTTGCATTATCCCGCTGCCATCCTAGCTCCCTTTTCCCTCCATTGCTCCCATGCCCCAGTGTTTTCCTTCAGTACCTTTTCCCATTTCTATTTGTCTTGTTGTTGACCCAATAAACTCTTCAGCAAATAAGAAGATTCTCTTGCTTGGTATGTGGGATTGAGTTAAGCTGCCTGTCTCTACTCACTTGCCACAGTGAGCTTGAGTCAGAACAATGGCTGAGATGTAAGGAGGGGGGGGGGGGCAGAATCATTGCGAACTTTGTAGATTAGTCAGGATTTTTACTTTGACAGGATATGGGAAGGCAGTTTAGGGATTGGCATAGTAGAGCAGCAGAAGTGGAGCGAGTTGATGAGTTGATGAGTCTGTAAGTAGCATTTTGGATGGATTAAAGTTGGGACAGGCAGATGAGGGAAATGCCAAGTAGAAGACGGTTGCAGTAGTCAAGGCATGTGTAAGAGGCAGGTGCAGACGTACACACAAGGAGAAAGATTTGGGGAAATTAAAACATGACTTTATTCAGCCTGTCCCTTTAACAAGGCAAAATATACAAAAAGAAACAAAATAAACACCTATCCCTGTGTAAGGGCTAACTCACTTCCCAGTCCCTCTGTACAAGACTGGGAGGAAAAGCCCCTTACCAGCCAATCATCCCAAAGTCTCAAAGGTTACTTCAATGCAGGTGGCCTTTCATGCCAGTCTCCGGGGACTGGATAGTTGTCTGCTTGAGGGTCCAGCCTCTGGCAGGGTCCTGCGTCCTCTGTGTTCAGGTATAGAGATTTGGTCCCCTTGTGTCTTGCTGTCAACACACAGTCCTCCTGTGTGCTCAAGACTCTCCAGGTGCAGTTTCAGCAGAAGTTTTTAAACCTGTCTGATTACCAGTTGTTTAACTTCAATTAACCAGCTCCCTGCTGGTTTCTCAGACCACTGAAGCTTTCTATTGCAGCCTCATTGAGACAGGGTTGCTTCCCTGTTACAGAATGACAAAAGGAGTGAGTTAGAATTTCAGTTGTGTCATGAGTGAGAATAGGGCTTATTTTAACTACAATTTGGAGGTGGAGATAGCAGGAGTTGGGGGATTGAATGAAATGAGTGAAAGAGAGGGCAGAGTGAAAGATTATCCCTAGGCATCGTGCTTGGGATGTTGATGATTGTGGCATTATTTACAGTGAGAGAGAGTTTGGGTGTAGGGGTGACAGTGGAAGGAGGAAAGATTAGTAGTTCAGTTTTGGACATGTTAAGATTCATGTAATGGTGGAACATTTAGGAGGCGATTGCAGAGAGAGACTGGACAAAAGAGAGGGGGAGAGGTAAATTATGGGTGTTACCAGCATAGATATAATACTGAAAGCTACTGTAAAAGATTTCACCAAGAGAGGAGGTATAGAGTGACGAGAGCAGAGTGCAAAGTACAGCCTTGTTGCAACCCTACAAAATGAAGGAGGCAGAAGGAAACACTCAAGGAGGGGTTGGGGCGGTGGGACTTGTGTCGGGAGAGAGAGCAGCTGTACCTCTGCTCCTAGACTTTGCCAACTTGCCAAGAAGACAAACACTAAAGTTTGATCATAGGATTTGTTGAAGAAAATGGAATAAGGTGAGCTGGACCTCCTTTTGAAATAGTTAATTCAGATTCTACACTGAATCATCACTGGTTCTTCTCCATGTTTAACCCATGCTATTCCAGACCAAACTCACAGCAGGTAAATTGATGGCTGTGTTTTATCTTAGTAAAAAAAAAAAAAACTTTTACAGTTGTGATAAAAGAAAGTTGTCCATATACTGTAGATGTCATTGGAGATACCAGCTGCAGACTGATTCCATATTTCAGATTACCAAGTATAACATGGACATATCCCTGTTTAAATAAAGCAGCCTCCGAACTCTGAGAATCCAGAAGATAGATAGTTAATTGCAGCCACTCACTTAACTAGTCTTCACTTGGACTAATGAGAGCTCTGTAAAAAGCCTCATGTGAGACACAGGAGAGAGATTCCTTAGCTCCCATTTGGGCTGACAGAAGGAGAGCAGAGAAGCCTGCACATAGACACTGTCTTGAGCACAAAGGCTGTGCTGAGATCAAGACTCCCAGACACCCAGAGACCTATATTTCCTGGACACATGGGTCCCAGGAACCTGCCAGAGACTGACATGGAGGGCCACCTGCTTAAGGTACTTCCTTAGACTTTGGGGTGATAGGCTGGTAATGGGAATATCCCTCCAGTCCTGCAGATAGGGTCTGGGGATGTAAGTTAGCCATCACAAAAAGATAGGGGTTTGTTATTTTTTTTGTATGTTTTGCCTGGATAAAAGAACAGGCTCAATAAAGCCAAGATATAATTCCACCCAAATCGGTCTCCATTATATGTACCTCTGCACACACCTCTTACACCAAGCTGTACTTAGCTTGAGCTGCAGTAGGTAAATGTATGGAGTAGTGGGTAAGCTGTTGATACTGAATACAAAACCTTATCAGCTCAATACTTCCATGAACATCAGTACCCTCTGTGGGGACAATATATAAAGTAATGTTAAATCAAGAACAATGACACTATATATACAGAACAAGAATTAATTTATATTTTCCACCAATTACGTGGACAGTCCAGCCAAGGTGCACTCATGGCACTGGCATGTTTCAAGGGTAAATGTTAGCGATTTACACCCTTCTTATATAAATCAAACGAATTGACATCTGTTTTCCAAGTAATTTGTAACTTTTATTATCTCCGCAGTAACTAAATGCTTTGGTGCGTTTATACAATCTTTACTAATCTCTTGTGTTAACACTGTAAGATGTTCGATATGCAGGCACATGGTTCATCCAAAGTCTCTCTCTTTGATGCTGTGTGTGGCTAATAACGACAGCATAACTTGTTTAAAGAGCTGAAGGGGAAAAACACTAATTACCAGATGACATTTGAACCAGGAAAAAATTGAAATAGACTTATTTTTACATAACAAGAAAATATTTTGACTTCAGGGGGATTGTACACTCTTCTGCCCCTCCTTACATCTCAGCCCTAATTTCTCGTTATGCACCATCCAGACTCTTGCGTTCTTCTCAAGGATGTCTTCTTTCTACCCCCTTTGTATCTAAAGCCCTATCCCGCCTTAAACCTTTCTCACTGACTGCCCCACACCTCTGGAATGCCCTTCCCCTCAATACCCGACTAGCACCCTCTCTATCCACCTTTAAGACCCACCTTAAGACACACTTGCTTAAAGAAGCATATGAATAGCACTGTGGATATTCTGAACACATGATACATAAAGCTTGGCCCCCTGCAGACGCACTTACCAGAACTCGATCCTACTGTCTCTGTACGTTCTCCCTACCTACCAATTAGACTGTAAGCTCCTCGGGGCAGGGACTCCTCTTCCTTAATGTTACTTTTATGTCTAAAGCACTTATTCCCATGATCTGTTATTTATATTATCTGTTATTTAATTGATTACCACGTGTATTACTTCTGTGAAGCGCTATGTACATTAATGGCGCTATATAAATAAAGACATACAATACAATACAACTGCATTTATATTTAATAAATTTAAGTAAAAAAACTGTTGTGCCGGCTATGTGGGATTCCCATATACAGCCATATTTACTATATAGTTGCATATCATAACAGAGTATGGGTACAAAATATTGGATCATTTAAATGTAAAGAGTAGAGATGGGCGGAACTGTCGAACTCCGTCCGCCGGAATTTCCAGAGCTTTCCATTCCAAATCCGTTCCTTGGGGTAAAATCCGCAGACGGATTGTTCCACTTTCAATCCATACGGATGAATCCAAACCCGCCACTGGATACAATCCGGCTGGATTTTTAAGACTCCGATCCGCGGATTCCACTACCCATTGTCGGACGGTTAAAAATCTAACCACGGATTATTAATCCGCCATAAACTGATTTGTGGAAATCTGTGGACCAAAGGAACCGGACGATCCGAGGTGGATCCATATCCTCAAATAAAAAAAATGTGCCTGTCTCTAGTAAAGAGCAACCCTGTATATGCATCAGAAGCCTATTAAACCTCTGTCATCCTTCCCTTCCCCCCTTTACTCATTTTTTCATTCACACATTCTCACGTGCCATATTTGAGTGACAATTACGGCTGTTTTAAAAATGCTCAAAATATACACGCTCACTGCGGGCAACATGTAAAGATGTGCCAAACATGTAAAAAATAAATAAATAAATCGGTATTTCAATTATGGGGGACAGGTTTACCCCTCAACCTCCTGGGGGACCCTTATGATGCACTCTGTACTGTATGTCTTCGCTAGATTCCCAGGGGGGAACGTTCGCAATCACAGCACTACAGTAACTAAATGGAAGAGGGTAATCTTCTGGGACTGAAGAGGTTAACAGAGCAGACCGATGCTTGAAACAAATGTGTGGATCCATTTCAATAAATCAATTTGATATTTAGTGAACGTCAAGTTTGCTGGTTCCTGTTCATCTAAACCGGGGGGGGGGATTTCACCCTCAGGGGGTGATTGAAGGGGGTTCAGGGGGTGATTGAGAAGGTGCTGGGCTGTATATGTAACATTTTTTTCCTTTTATTCTGTTAAAATAACACGTGGCTGATGCTTTGTGTGAAATCTTCGTTATCTCCGGCCATATAAATGCGTGGTCGATACAGATTCACCCATTATTTTCCGTCTCTGTTCGTTACACGTACTTACTAAAAGGAGAGGGCCCTATACTAAACGTTTCAGTCCAGCGGGTGTACCGGTATGGCATACAGTATACGGTATATATAACTTTTGGCATGGGGTGATTGGGGGCCTTGTTGGCCCCTTAGGGGTGATTAAGGTACCAAAGGTTAAGAACCCCTGATCACTGATTTGCCGCGTGACTCCGCCTGTGTTGTTAGGAGGAGATTATAACGGGCGATTCACAGTCTCCACTGCTGTGTCTTTTCTTTGGCTGAAAGAGCAGCATAGGGGTAATGTCACTGCCTTTGAAACCTTCTGATTCATAATCCCAATGTCTGATCTCGTAGTAAAAATAACTTTATTTCATATAGTGCTTTTCTCCCAATGGGACACACAGCGCGTCACAATTACAGTATAGCGCGCGATACGCAGCACATAGGATTGTTACAGACACAGTCCATGCTCAGAGGAGCTTACAATCTATGATGTTGGTGCCTGAGGCACAGGGAGATAAAGTGACGCCCAAGGTCACAGGGAGCCGACACCAGGATTTGAACCAGGTTCTCCTGCTTCAAACTCAGCGGTGCTGTTATTACTCACTGAGCCTTCACTCACTGAGCCTTCACTCACTGAGCCTTCGCGCACTGAGCCTTCGCGCACCGAGCCTTCGCGCACCGAGCCTTCACGCACCGAGCCTTCACGCACCGAGCCTTCACGCACCG
>WSYH01013921.1:535-15851 GCA_036426205.1 Ascaphus truei | reverse complement strand
CCCCCCCCCTCGCGCCCATCTCCCGCATCCCAGGTGGCGGACACCCCAGGGCAGCAAGCGGGGATCGGGGGCAGGGGGGGAGGAGATAAGGGGCAGGAGGGGGAGGAGATCATAAGGGGGAGGAGATCGGGGGAAGGGGCTAACCCAGCGCTGCCTGCCGGCCCTCTTCCCCGCGTTATATATATAGTTGTGTGAAAAAGAAAGTACATAATAACAATCATCTGTTCCATCGCAGGTCTTAAAATTAGGTAAATACAACCTCAGATGAACAACAACACATGACAAATTACACTGTGTCATGATTTATTTAACAAAAATAAAGCCAAAATGGAGAAGCTATGTGTTTTGTCAATTTGATGTAGCATTGGGCACCCGTGTCTTCTGCTGTACGTATACATTTGCCACGCTCTGTAGCACTCATTTTGGCATAAATATATATTCATGATGTGGTGGATGTAGGAGTTTGAGCTATCTGGGAATGTCTGCGGTAGCCATTTTGAGTAAGGAATCATAGCAAAGTATTACAGATAAAGAAATAGGCATTTTATCCAATCCATCACAACATCAACAAGTGCGGCTTCCTATTGGCCCATGTGACAAGGGAGCTGAAACTGCAGAAACCCGCAGGAGATACCGGCACCCCCTTCCGAGGTAAGTATCTCTGGAAGTAGGGGATCCCCGGAGCTGAAACGAACGTGGTTCATCTCTGGAGATGTCCTGCTTCGAACCTGTATTAAAAAAATGAAAGTGGGTGCGAGGGGGTAGGGGGGGGGGGGAAACCCAGCCTGGATTGCTCCTTTAAGTATACATCAAAGAGAGTGGAAATAAGTGAAAACATATTATAGAAGGAATATTTAAAGTGTTCCTCATAGTAAGTCGCAGATTCACTAAGGTCTGTTAGGTGGATATGCTATTAGGTTTTCTAGGCCTTTAGGATTTAAGCATACTGTATGGCATATTCCTCCTGACAAGTACAAAATGCATTGTGGCTGTATCAAAACCCCAAGATTTAAAGTTTGATAGCATCTGACACGTTGTGATGTAATACTACAAACCCCCATTATCTGTGGCTAACTTTACATGGTATAAGAGCGTCTGCAACGAATGAAACCTTGATGTTTGTAGACTGCCTTTACTGGAATCTTGCTGCTTAAATTCAATGGTAATGTCATTTTATTAGCAATACTAGAAACTTTTGGTATCTTCGTTGTTCATGTGACCCATTATATTTGGCAGTAGTGTTGCTTTTGTCATTTTAGCCAAAGAACATGGTAGGATGTCACATTGGAAAGTTGCTAAACTTTGAAAATTATAAATAAGCCAGAGAAAACAAATCTATAATCTCAGAAATAATATATTTAGCAGAACATGTGGCTGTGTTGCATCAAACCGCGACAGTATAGTAACAGGTGTCATCTCTTCTGAATGAGCAGTCGTTTTTGATCAAGAAACATTTTTCCACTGGATAGTGAATTTATTTAAGAGTGTGCAATTGTAAAATTTGCTCGGGGCATATTGAAGACTTGGGGGTCTATTTACTAGTGTTTCCTGGTTGCAAAACTAGGGCAAAACCAGAGCAGAAAGCGCCATATTTAGTAAAGAAAAGGAATTACATTGAAAGCAGTTGGGGTTTTCCCTTTGTTACATTTGGTTAGAAGAGTTGCTAAGTGAGCCTGTCAAACCTAATGCGTTTGGAATGGGTCCAGATAATTTTCAAGGCACTTTCTTGCATTATTAACTTTCTAAACATCAATGGCATTTCATTGTTTGAGATAAGAATTATTTAGCATAATTATATATTTTTATGTGACTTAAACATGTCTAGCACTTTTTCTGCCTCATGTCAGTACTAATATGTTTTTTTCCCTATTAAAATATGCATTACCAACTCTGATATTGCAGCACTTTTCTTAACACTTTTTATAATTCGGTGCAATGTGTTGGAGATTAACAGTGGCACTCTCAAGTATGTGTAGCCAGGTCACCTGATGGCTACTATTCTGCCCTTGGGCTGGCAGTAAACCCTGGTACAATCAGGTTGCCAGTAGCTGGTATGGGGTTTTCCCCCTTCCCTTTGTTACTGCACTTGAGTGACTGCAGGGGGCGGTACATCCTGTTGTAGCTGGGACAATGGGGTGCCCGTCTCCTGACTGTACTTAAGAGCAGGACCGCCCTAAAGTTAGTAGTGTCCTTCCCCTCTGAGGAAGGCAGGTCACACAACTGGGAGCCTGAGATTGGGGCCTTCCCATGTGCTCTTCCCTTCAGGGGAGAGTGAGTGTGGACCATACCTCTGCCTCTGCTAGGGAGGTGGGGAAGAGCTAGGACGGCTGCGGGTGCCCTTGGCCTGTAGTGATGGTCCAGGGACCATCATTCGGTGAGAGCTGAGAGTACTGCATCTGGCAGAAGCCTGCTGTGTAACTGTGCTGTACAGAGTGAATAAACCGTTCCTGTTGTTATATACTTCCTGCCTGGTGCGTGACCTTACTGGGGGGGAGAGGTAATAAGTTCTACCGTGGTAGATCACCTTCAGCTCCTGGAGCCTACGGCAGATGGAGGCGCTGCACAGCTAAAGAGATATGTAGGGTATGAACCCCAGAAGCCTATTTCTGTGTCCCCACTACCACCGGCGGACGACTCAGCCCTCCTGTTGCCAGCAGGTATATGCACCATACACTGTAGTAATGGACAAATCTCCCACCAGGTGGGGGAAACACTGTTACATATGTATGCATATATTTATTTATATAGCGTCCACAGTGTACTCAGCGCTTTGTAAAGAGGTAATACAGTATAGAGAATTATAGGAATGTAAATCCCTGTCCTGAAGAGCTTACAATCTAAGTTGTATGATGCAAGACTTACAGAGGCAGCAGATGAGGGGATACGTGCAGTAGATGGCAGTATTTGGCCACCATGGTTGGTAGATGTGACTGTGGGTGTGGGACATTAGTCCAGGCTTTTGGAATGCTTAATTTAAGAAGTGAGTTTTATGGTTTGTCTTGAAGGTGGAGAGAGATTTGATGTATCCTGGATGTGAGAGAGTTCCACAGGTAAGGTGTAGTGAGGGAAAAAGTTTTTAGGGGAGAGAGAGAGCACTAAAGGTTAAAGGGGCGGAGAGGAAACAGTTATGGGTAAAGCACAGGAAATGAGCAGAGGCATAACCAGAGATCAAAGCTGATATGTAGTTAGGAGCAGATGAGTGGAGAGCCTTAAAGGAAAGGATGAGAACTGTAGGTAATCTAACATTTTAAGGGAAGCCAGGAGAGTAATTTAAGGAGGAGATGAGAAGATATTGTGCATAATACCGCTCTCCTCCTTATAGAAGTTTGCTGCTGGTAAAAAAAAATAGGCCTTACATATAGAAAAACAAAAAGAAAGATTCCTGCGCTCCTACAATTAGGCTAAAATAAAATTATAATCTCATGAAAAAGGGTTATTTTGTTAAACCCTTTGGCCAAAAGATTTATAAGCCTGCATGCCACGACAAGGCATAACCGTATGCAGGTAGAGATGAGAAGAGACTGTTTTGGAAGAAACTGAATTTATTGTAGCAGCCAAATTTTGGCTAAATTGCAAGGGAGAAAGTTGTGAGGCAGGGAGGCCTGTTAGCATTATGTTACACTAATCCAGATGGGAGAAGATAAGGGCATGTATTAGAGTTTTAGCAGTAGATTGACAGAGGAAAGGGCGGATCTTGGCAATATTACTGAGGAAGAAGCAACACATTTTTGCCATGCTGTGGATGTGAATGGAGAAGGAAAGAGAAGAGACAAATTTCACTGCTATGCAACGTGCTTTGGCGGCAGGATAAATGGTAGTACCGTTTACTGTGATGGAAGAGGGGGATCTTAGGCCAGGTTTAAGGGGATATGAGGAGCTCAGTTTTAGACATATTAAGTTTAAGGCGATGGAGCATCACCCATGAGGATAAAGCCAGGAGGCAATCCGAGACTTGGAACTGGATTGCAGGTGTAAGATTAGGGTGGAAAGATATATCTGCGTATTATCTGCTAGAAATGATGCCGGAGGCCAAAAGACTTGATGAGGTCACCAAGTGATAGTGTGTAGAGTGAGAAAAAGGAGGTGTTCCAGAACAGAGCCCTGAGGTACACCAACAGACAGATCAACAGGAGAATAAGACATGTTAGCAACCGAGACAGAAAATGTGCGATGAGAGAGGTACAGTTTGATGAGAACCAGGATAAAGGTTTGTAGCGGATACCAAGAGTTTAGAATATGACGGAATGATCGACAGTGTCAGATGCAGAAGAGAGATCGAGTAGGATTAGTAGGGAAAAGTGACCTTTGGGTTTTGCTTTATGTAGATCATTGTCTACTTTAGTGAGCACAGCCTCAGTCAGGTTCTAAGGGGTCCGAGAGGGCATGGGAATTAAAGTGTATCATACTGGAGAACGCGAGATGTTCTAGCAATTTGGAGGCAAGCGGCAGGATTGATACAGGGTGGTAGTTAGTAAGGCATGTAGGGTTTATGGTGTTCTTTAAGTGTCTTCATATTTAAATTAAAGTGGTTTTGGATTTTTGGAATACCTTAAATATCCATTCCAATTTCACTTCAATTTTTTAATCCTAAAAAATAGCCTTTTCTACAAATTGCACTTACTTTCCCTTTTAGCTACTGTGTGATGACATACATTGGGCCAGATCCATATAGCTCTGTTAAATAAGTGCTCATTTCATCATATTACCTAAAATAGTAATGGACGTTATTTTCCCTGCGGTTAACGCATATCCACAAAGCTAATTATATGCAAAAACAAAGGCCATTATATATCTAATTAGCATAGGCTTACGTTATTGTAGCACACTGTTACATTAGCTTCCAGTAACGTGATTAAGTATGTCTTAGGCTGTGCTTATAGTGACAGCGACGCGACGTCGCCTCAAAACAAATGCATTATAGTAACACTATAAGCGTAGCCTTATTGTTACTCCAACTCAGACCCTGAAATAGGTATTACATTCAAGTTGAGAAAACGAGGATAGGAGAGGGAAATAGTGCCGGGAAATACCACTATGTTATTTAGATCATACCTAAATGTGTTGTTGCACTGATCCAGATCCTGTAAAAGCTTTGTTTCAGGGTATGTTAGTAACAGCAAGATAAGTATGACCTAATCACTGTAACGTTAAGGCTTTGCCTATAGTGCCGCCGTTGGCGACGGCGATACGATGGGTGACGTAACCTGTCGGCGTCGCCACCGGCGAAAGTTATCTTTCGCCGGTCGGCCGCATCGCGGGATTCTCGCAATTTGATTTGTTCAAGGGCCGTCACGTGACGCGACGGCCCTTGAAAAATCAAATTTTGCCGGCAGCGGGTTTTCGCGATGGCGACGTTTCTCCGGCGCTTCTCGCCGTCGCGTGCGGCGGCGGCGGCAATGCGTTTGTTTTCGGGCGAATTCACGTCGCCGTCGCCGGCACTATAAGCACGGCCTAAGTCTCCACATTAACATTAACATACATTTGGGGATACGCGTTGTTATTGTAATGCCTCATTTGTATCTCATTATCATTAACAATGTTTATAGTTGAAGCAATTTATGGGAGAAAACATGGACTTAACTTTGTTATTAGCCTTTGAAGATGTGCTACAAGGTGTAAAGTTACGACAAATTAGGTTAACGTCACATTAAATGTGAATCTGGACCTGAGGCCTCCAGTTGTAATATACTTTGGACAAATATTGATATAAAACACATGGGTGGACTCACTCAAGTTCCGCCTCTCCCCCTAACTGCCCTGTGATATGTGATGTTAGGGTTGAGCTATTTATACTGTTACACTATCATCTAGATGTAGATTTGTCAGAGTTCTGACTGGAGACCTCAGTGCAGTCCTTACGTAGCCTAGTACAATATATACGTTCTATGTGTCTAGTCTGCAGCTAGTTGTGTCTATGTCACTGTTAATTATTTTCCAGTTTAGTAACATGCACTGATCATTAGCCAGAGCCTGTTAAAGGATCAGGAAGCCTAAGTTTGATGGAGAAGGATGCCAAACTGTCCTCATAGGGTTGCTCCACTGTAACCTGTACTCCTATTGGATTGGCCCAATTAGCTATTCCACTAAATCCTTTTGTAACGGGTAACGAAGCCATTGTACCTCCTCTGGATAGGAACCGGAAACCTACTTGATGCTGTTATTCCTAAAGCTAAAATACTTCCCCGCGTGTATTGTATTGTGAATGTCCATGTAAACCGTTTTTGGACGGCTATTCAATAAACACATTTTATTTTCTAAAAGTTACTGGTACCAATTTCTATATTGCACTTTCATCCATGCCCAGCAAGCACTTACCCATGCACCATTTATGTGGCCGAGAGACTGAGTATTTACAGTACTTTATGGACTGGGGCTTACACACAGTTTATGGAACTTTCTGAATGGGAAACAAATGCTTTATAACTCAACCCTGATAACTGCAGTGTGGGAATTATTGCTGCTGTTCTTGTTTTTCTTTGTTAAATATGATTGCAAAGATACTGTAGCATTTATGTGATGCATAATCATTGATATTTTTTCTCTGCTTTTCCAGTAGTGCTTTAGAGCATATACAGTATATACAGTATACTCCATACTGTTAAAAATGAGTGAGAAAATGCTGCAGTATATTTAAATGATAGGTTACGTATCTGACATTTCTATACATAATACCATAGGACTTTTAAAAAAATGTTCAGGTCGGCTTTTTGTGCTTTTCAGAGGAAGGAAATATGACTGAACAACATTGTACATTGTACTGGGAGATGTTAAAAAGGGAAGTGGAGTTTTCCCATGCTGTTTCCGAAAGATACAGCTTGGGTCCAGCCTTCTTCTGTGAACACATCAAACTGCCACAGACATGAGAAAATTAACAAATTCATAAGAATGATTATGCTGTGGATAGTATAATGCTAAATAGAACTGTACACCTCTGATCCTCCAAAGCTTAGCTGCCACAGTATGCATTTACCTAAGTATTCTTGCTCGCCAGCTGTGCCACATGGGACTATCCCACATTTGAAAGATACAGTATCTTCCCAACTCAAGCTGCAGATAGTCAGCATTCACAGATAGAGAACAAAGTTATTTATTATAGCTCAACGTTTCAATATGTCTGGCTAAAGGTGCATGTTAAGGATCGGGCACAAACCAGGGTCAAAAACAGGAGACGGCTATCTCAGGTACCATAGCATGGAATCAGCAGTAAAACAGGAGAAGGGTAACACCACAGGCCAAGTCTTGTTGTACTGGCATCAAGACTGACTGTTGGTTCTCCTACAGCAGGTTGCTTAGGTAAATATGTCATTATACAAACCTGTCTGTGGTTCTTAAATTGACCAGTCAGATTCCAAGAATAAACCTAAATGAATAGCCTAATAACCTTGCATTATGTGCAACAACATCATATATTGATTTAGTTAAACACAACATATTAACACTTAATTATTTTGTTTCTTTTGTATTATAATTCCAATCCAAGACTTCAGTATCAGAGGTAGGTCTATAACTGTCCAATAGCATAAAAGTAACTCCAAAGACCAATGCCCAATAAATTGCAATGATTTGGTTCCGTTAAGAGTACAAGTTTTTGCTGGTGTGAAAAAATATGTTTTCATACAAAAATGATGCTACATTAATAGTCAGAGAGACCTTCATAATGTTGCTTGGTGTGATGAATATCGGTCAACGGCAAATAAATGACCAGTCTTTGGTTTAGTATACACGCCAACAAATCTACCAAATTGTCACAGGGTAGACATAAAATAAATAAACTTCTGGGACCTACAGACCAACTTTGGCAACAATACCATAACATTGGAATTATATAACTGATTGTCCTTTATTTTCAGTGATTACTGTGTTTTGGTTTTGCAAGTGAGAATAGACCATCCCATGAGAAACATGTTGCAAATCTGGTTTTCAGATGGTAACAGTATTTTTTGGTAAACTTCCTTTTTAATCCAAGCTCTGATGTGCACTTGACTCCAGTTGGCAAATAATTTCATTTGAATTCACGTACCAAAAAACTATATGCCACGGAACAGAGGATGGCTCAGGGATGCTTCCCGACACATTGGAGGGTGCGTGTGAATTACTCACATGGACGACCGACCCCTTGCTATGCTAGTCTAAGTGGGGACTTTAGCAATATAACATTACCACGTGGGATACGTGGTGACGTCATACCAGTGAGATACGTAGTGACTTCATATCGATAACGTCCCCACTTCATTGCACTGTAGACTAACATAGCAAGGGGTCAGTCCTCCAGTGCTCCTGAATGATTCACGAGCGTGTATGTCATTGTATGAAAGAACATATTATGGTAAATCCAATTCACATTAATTTTCTCTTCAAAACAGAATAAAACGACTAAAAATACTATCTGTCTTCAATATTCTGTTCTCAGTATTCTTTGTCTCTACCTTCTTGAACTGTGATAAAGGTCTTGCATTGCAGAGGTTTGTCTATTCAAACCAAGTTGAAACTGAATGTGTATAACGTTTGTTCATTTAATGCGACCATTTATTATTATAACTCTGGCTTTTCTTATCTATCTCTTACGCAACAAAAATAACTGTATTTACAGTTATTGTAGTTCTCAAACTGACTGTAAAGTATTGCGATGCCCCCTTACGTGGAGGCCTGTATTTACTTAAAAAATAGATTGATGATGATCATTAGAGATGGGCGAATCCGCCCAAATCCGTTTCACGGAATTCAATCCGTGTGGATTCATCAAAAACCGCCATGGGATACAACCCACAGACGGATTTGTAGAATCCAATCCACGAATTCAGCAATCCGTTGGCGGATTCTTTAGAATTTGCCAACGGATGGCTGAATCCACGATTGGAGTCTACAAATCCGTCCACGGGTTTGCGGAATCCACGGAGAGTATTAGTAATAATAATAAAAAATCCGCAAAACACAAATCGCCCATTTTGACATTGATCCACTGAAATCCGCAGAGCAAAAGGAACCGGTCGATCCGCTGCGGATCCAAATTCACTAACCAAAAACCACCCATCTCTAATAATGATGGTGATGAAGTTGACTACGACCCAAATCGAAGAACTACAGTATGAATCCATTCTCTCAGAGCGCCTGTTTGCGGATGGCTGCAGCTGAATTGTTTAAAAATAGTTTGGTCCGTCAAAGCTTGTCAGGAAAAAAAGTTTTTGAATCCCAATCCTGTAGGTAAATCCACTGATTACAGTTGCAGTAAAGAGAAAGGTGAGGCCCCCCGGGGGGGGGGGGGGAGGGGGGTAGGCGGGGTTGTGATAGGAGTTAACCCATTGCTTCCCGCTTCCCTTCACGGCTAGTAAAGCAACTCATATATTGTATGGCATGCTAAAGTAATGCTTTACTAGCCTCTTAGCCTCTTAGGTAGCCAAGAGGGGTAGGTAGTATAATGTTAGGTCATATTAACCCCTTAGTATCTAAACATGACTAGCTGCCCACTTAACTATCTGACTAGCTGACCACTTGGGCTACTATGGGTTCAGCATATTGATACGTGTTTAAAATGTAATTTTTATCAGTTATTCTAGGTTGGTTTAGGTAATCTTGTCTATATGTATATAATGCCCAATTATATACATAGGCAAGATAGGCCTAATGTCAGCCTGGGATAGAAATGGACGATACTTTTTGGCAGTGCTATTGTAACGCCAGGTATCAGACATTGATGACTGGCATCAAAATGTGTATAATTGCGGTATTTACACAGTCTGTGTTTCAGTCCTGATATTTTTAATGGCAGCAGTAAAAAAAGGCATTTTTTCTTACAGTATTTCTAACAGGAATATGTTGACGTACAGTACTGTATTGTTTGCTAAAAAATAATACTTTTTTTTTAGATAATACCGCCATTTTGATATATCGCAACTTGATGAACAGTATCTAGCCATAGTTCGTTGTTTGAATGCATTTTGATGCATTGTGTATTGTTTGAATACCTGATTGATACGATTTAACAGAATTATGTGTATTTTATTACATTCAGTATTAGTAAATATCAATGATTAGTGTAATACTGTGAATATAACACATTTTGTTAACCTATATAATGAAACGTGGGCTGCATCTATTAATTTCTTTTTTGTATACATAGAAACTTAATTATGCAGTAACAATACAAACAGACTTTTTAGGGTTTTCGCCAAGTTTAACTTGGCAGACGATTTTGACACACTTTTCCTTTTTTGTGTGCGAACACAAACATTGCTTTTTTTTGGTACATACCATTTACATCTGTACACCTAGCACAGTCCATTTCTGTACACACAAAAAATGGGGGGATCATTTTTTTACACTGTTGGCGCAGATTGATCAATTTCAGGTTAGTACATAAGCACAAAAAAAATGCAAAAAACATTTCCTATGCTTAAAAATATTAGCAATACCCACTTATATGATAAATCTCACAATGTGTCTGATTACAGTTAACATAAAGATTTGTCTTCTGTGTTAATTAACCTGTGTCTGAAAATACAGTAGTTTAATTATAATCCGGTGACTACTTAGGCCTATATATTTACAGTCAGGGGATGCAGCAATGCTTACTTTAAAGGTGGAAATATTTGAAGTGGCTTACAATATGGAGTTATAAAGGGAATTCAACAGGAGTATTACAGAATTGGAACTACAAGTGAAAACAAGCACAAGCCTTGCCTTAGGACAGGGGTTCACAAACTGGGGGGCGTGCACCCCTGGGGAGGCACTAGATTTTCTGGGGGGGGCGCTGCAGTTATAAAGGTCCCGATGTCCCCCGCTCTTCCCCGAGACACCCACACAGATCTTCCCCCACCCCACACAGAGACACAGACACACACAGCTACACACACGCACGCATGGTCAGTGCTCGCTCACGCATGTGTGGTTGGCGAAAGCGCGGTCGGCGCTCGCACATTCATTGTCGGTGCTCGCTTTCCAAAGTGGTACAAATATGCCATTTTACATGACCTTTCGTGATGCCGGGGCAGGACCTCTAAAAACAATACTGTCCCGGTCAAACCGGTATGTCTGGTCATTTTACACATAGTTCTCTACATCCTCACTTTTATACTCCAAAATAACTTACCCATGCCAGTCCCCGAGTCTCCATACCACACAACTTCATGGGAGGATAAACTAGTCACAGTTTATTAATAACAAATCAACATATTAAACACAACCATTAATAGAAACTAGTGAGCCAGCCAGATTGTTCCGACAGCCCGTCACAAGAGCAAAAGGGATATCCACGGCTGGTACCCACATCGCCACTAGTCGTGCCGACCACATGACACAATCACACAATACCGAAGGACACTCCCATTCTTTTCACCCAAGCCGGGAATGACACCGCCTTCCCCATCATTTCCAATTAAGAGGTCCCACACCTTGGACCACCAAGATGCCAATATTGACTTACCAAGTACCACACTGTGTCACACTACTCCCGCCACCAGCAAGTTAGTTTAACCGACCTCAGACTGGCCTTATGAGCCGCCACCAGCCTCGCCACCTCCACCAGCATTCCCTGCCATGCCAGGATAAGGATATCATTCCTGATATCAGAAAGGTGAACACCATCATCCTTGAGCAATGCCTTGAGCTCATCTTCCAAATCCACAGGCCTCACTACTTGCAACTCTTGGCCCCACACAACTTACCCATGGGGGTCACCCTGACCACACCATGAATAATGACTTAAAATGCAGCAACAACATGAGACCAGTGCCAAATCATATCCCCCTAGGTGCAATAGCACTATATTAGATGGGGCCCTTGCCCTTCTCCTATGCTACATTTCGGGTAGCAACTGATTCCACCTTATACCCCTAATATTGACTCATGACCATCCTAACCAGGTTCCCCCTCAGCCCCAATTGCCTACCCCACACCCTCGAGTTGTTCCTTTTCCTGCCCAATGGCCGTACGAGTCACTACACATCCACACCTCCAGAAGGGGGGAACCTGGATAAATCAGAAATAAAAGAAATCAACAACTGACAGTCTTAACAATGTGTACACGTCCTGATATAAACTTTGATTATGCCAAGATGACCACCTGCCCAATTCCTTGCAACTTCTGATGCCGCCCAGATTTTGAATGAGTTGGAACAAATTCTCAACTCACCAAACCCCCCTTTTTCAGAACATCCCCTTAATTTGTTGTCCCGTTTTCAATTTGTAATCTGTTACTGGGATGTTCTGAAAAACGAGGTTTGGTGAGTACAGCCAGCACTCTCCCACTTACCATACTGGGCAGGTCAAACTGCCTTCTATCCTTCGCAGGGAGAGCCACTTTCCCACTCCCGCCTGATCTGTTTTCGATATCCTAATCCTAAACCACACACATTTTGCCTCCCACAACACATTGTCATTATTTAACCCTCCAAACCTTTTTAAGATGCGCTCACCAACTCACTAATGTGCATAGCTGAATAAAAGGCCTGACAAAAGGCCACACTAAATAGCCTTGTCTCATAACTCAAGAAACAAACATCCTGTGTCACCCCCACTATCTTTTCCAGCATGGCTGATTAAATCGGGGCTCACTCATCCCTGGCCCTAACCACTCTCTTCCAACCAGCCACCACCCTACGTATCACAAAACCTTCATGACATCCTGTTCCCCTTTCACCTTTAAGAAAAATTATGCCCCCAACAAACTTCTCCACTGCCAAAGCTGAACTACCTGACTACTGGTTTCTTACAATGTGGTTCGGCAAACTATCCCTAACAGTCTCCCCACTCACAGCCCAGGCTCCACTATTCTCTGATTCGGCCCCTACCCAGAACTGTCACTCTTCCTATGCCTTACTTTATGTGAACACGGGGCCACTGAAGCCAGCACTAACTCAGTTACTACTGCAGTGCTTCCCTCCATTGGCTACGCAGGCAAGGTTCCCCAGAATGCTCCTATCTTGCTCTTCACCCTGAACCATATATTATTATTCTACAAAACAAACAGAAAAAGTGGAACCACCATTGTATAGTATTTAATGTAAACAGTAATAAAGGGTCCCATCTTTGAAGGTCCCAGCTGTAAGGGGATTAGCATCTCTCTGATGTCACACGTTCCTCGTCTGCGCTTTCTGCAACTAGAGCTTGGTGATGAGTACATTTTCTTGTTCTACAGGTGACCGCTCGATTAAAATCACAGAGTCCATTTACAAACCACAGAGTATAGAGTTCGCAAGGTTCAACAAACTCACAGCTCACAGGCAAGCTGCTTTGTCAGGGGACATACGGTATGTCCAGTGCATCTATTCCTGCTCCTTTAAAAGAGACTCATTACCATGAAAGCAAATTGCAAATACATTGTCTGATTAACTCTATCATGCCCTACAAGCTCAATCAAAGAAAGTACATACTTTTATATATATATATATATATATATATATATATATATATATATATATATATACATGTAGAGGTATCAGTACCGTGTTAACAGTTGCATAAATTTGTATTCATGCAACCGTCTCTCTTTCGGGGTGTTAAGATTACCTTTGAGTATGGCAACCCTCAGATCGTTCATCTTATGGTACCGCGTGTGATGCTGTGGCGATGCAGGTTCATTCTCTTGTTTAGACCCTGCCCTGTCTCACCTATGTAGTAGCAGCCCCCTGGGCATTTCATGCACTTGATGAGGTACACGACATTGCTGGAAGAACAGGTGAACCTTCCTCTGATTTTGTATTCCCGATTCCTGTGTGGTATTTGTATTGTGTCTGCTGTGTAGAGCATTGCGCAGGTTTTGCATCTGTGGTCCTGGCATGGTTTTGTCCCTCATTCAGTTGTACTGCTGAATACTTTACTCCTCACCATAATATTCTTGAGATTATGGGGTTGTCTGTATGATAAGGGTGCTTCAGGGAAGACCTGTTGCAGTCTTGTATCTTCCTATGATAAAGAATCACTGGCACTCCAATAAAAATTCAATAATGAATAGGTGCATGTCCCATATAAATTATAAAAGTATACATTACCGCATAGCAGCAAACAGGAGACAGCACTCAGGTGAATGAAAATAAATATATTAAATACAGCACATAACTCCAACGTTTCGATCCCACAGGGGGATCTTCCTCAGGGGGGTGCAACAGACACAGGACAGTGAGTGACTTATATACCCCAACATCCAAGTGGCATAAACATCTCCACATCATCAAAAAGCATCATCATCGGGCGACAAAGCAGCTGTGCATAATACAATCTAATTAGATCATTCTCCAACTCCATGTCTGTACTCCTATTGGGGAATCCAAGTCACATGATCAAACCCAAGCTGTCAGTGTGATTGCATGTATACAAACTGATGCTGCATCAGCAGGCCCAGTTGTCAAGGCAACCACCTGAGTGCTATGGCTCAACTCTTTAAATGTAGCAAGCAGACACCAGGGGATCAGCCTTGCATGTTTTATGTAGTGTTTGTCTTGTCTTGTTGGTCCTGCATGTTTAGTCATTGCTTATTTACACTATGATGTGTTTTCTTTGTTTTTTATTTCTTTCTGCATTATGTTGATGGAGTCTACATATTGAAGCCAAGCTGGGAAGATACATTTACAGTTATCTATCGCTTGAGACTCTTTTACAATTGGACATTTATCTTCAACTATTGGACTAATTGGCGCCGGTTTGTATTGTTTACTTTGTATCATATTGTTTTATGATTAACGTCTGTTATAGGTTATGGGTTATTATATTATATATTTTGTACATAGTTTATTTCCTATGTGCAGCAGTTTGTCATTGACATTATTTGATATTATTTCACATACCAAATACAACCCCCCCACCCTTTTTTCGAAAATATTTTTCAAAATATTGTTCATTGTTATTTTTTAGTGTATGGTTATTCACTTTTTAAGTATTAACCATTTATTATTTGTTAGTTTATATTTTTCTTTAACAATTTTTGTTTTATCATTCAATTCCTTCCCACATCTATTCATCACTATATTTAGTTTATCATTTATGTGAATATTCAGCCACCTTGTTTTTAACCCCTATGTTTTTATCCCCTTTTTTCCTTTTCTTTTTCTTTTTCTATTGTTATGTTTTTTCATTATTAGATACATTATCTAAATGTATTGATACTATGGGCATCATGCAGTAAGCAGCGGAAAAATGCATTAGCCAGTTTAGCAATTAGCCATGTTTTTGGCGTGTTAAACTGGCTGTATGCTGTAAGGGGCGAATCCCTGTTGAATGAATGCGCCACCACCATTTGATGAACTGGCGAGTAACCGGTGGCGGGACGGCTGCCTGGGGAGAAACTGCCGAGAAGCCGTCCCCTGCCGAGTTATGTTTGCAGCAG
>WSYH01013920.1:0-16363 GCA_036426205.1 Ascaphus truei | reverse complement strand
CCAGAGTGGTGTGTTGGTTGTGTGGATCTAGAGGGGGGGGGTGGGTAAATACAATTCCATTTAATAAAGAGTGTACAATAAAAGGATAAGAATGTAGACAATCATGCTGATAAAAATCAATATGATTAATTGATATAATGTGATGTAGATATGATTTAAACTGCAGTATACTGTTCCCTGGATAAGTGCATGACACTTGGGTAATCCCCGCATTTTTGTTGCCTCGTGATGAGGAAGGACGTCTAGTGTGGGTCTCCGGTCGCCATGGCAACCGCAGGCCTCGCACACACCTCCACGTGGATGTGGCGGTGACTTTCTGATGTGTATTACAGCGGCCGCGGTCATCCGGATGTGAGGTTTTGAGGATTGGAGTAGGGCAGGCCAATAGAGTAGATAATATAATATATATAATATAATATAAAGATATATCTATATATAACACACATACATACAATGTGATTGATGTTTATCTAGTGAAGGAAGAAAAACTTGGTGCTCTCTCTGACACAAAAGTGGTGGAAATATTAGTGGTGGATGGACCCTTACGTCATACTTCTACTCGTGTGCCTGATTGCAAGAGTCCAGGGTCCACTGCTCAAAACCCAGTAGATCTGGATCCTCATAGAAGTGCAAAGAAAAAAATGTTTTCTGGGGAGGCGCAAGGTCAGATGAGAGAATCAGATAACAGAGGCTCATATACACAATCTTTCATCAGTTCAATGTGTAAACATAAACATAGCTGGGGGACAAAGAGATAGGGAAAATGGTGGGGAGGAAATGTGATAATATACGTCGCACGGCACGGTGTTGAGCATGAGAAGTCCTAAATGAGTACAGCACTTTCAGTGCTGATCACTAAGGGTTAACTCTTCCCCGGATCTGCAGTTAAATTTGTCAATAGTGATATGGTGTAACGGGTTTCCCCCCCCCCAAATCGCAGTGATACAGGGGAGAGTGAGAACATAAAACGTGATCGGTGTTGTGGTGCGTTACCTGTTGGCTCACGGAGGGCGAGCTTCCGCACGTGAACTGGACATTACACACTACTAGGGGTTAACTTCACGAATGCACGGCCTCCACCTGACGATGGGCTCCCACCAGAGGGGAGAGTGGATCGCTGCAGGACAATCACTATAAATCACTACACACACAGGATATATAATAAACTAATACTAATTATTCTGTAAACACACATAACCACATAATGATACGTGTGTCCCCGCTCGAGGAAGACACCTAGCTGCGTCAGCAGGACGCTTCCCAACACCAAGTGAGCCCACCCGTGTCCAGAGGAAACCCCACCAATGTCAAACATCTCTTGGAGAGTTCACATGGGTGTGACTGCGCCATACTATAGGATACGCTGTGTTGGTGCACTTATACGTGTGAGAGATACCTGCGAGCACTCCGAGCCGGGTCATGCAATCTTCTAAAAGGGTCAGTACGTCTCGTCTGATCTTTCCAGGTACTCGGCCGTGGACCCCAACGGGGTCCCACAGTTCACGAGGAACACACAGTCTCTTGGTACAGCAACCGAACCACAGGAACAGCCACGCCGGCTTATCCGTGTCTATCCTGAACTAATCCTAGCGTGACAGGAACCCTAACCTAGGGCCTGTCCCTGATGGAACGCAACCGGGTGGCTTAGGGAATCGGAAATCCTAGGGCTGCAAGAGGAAGTAATACCCTGCCCCATCCCCGAGCTACCCAGTCCTAACCTCCCTAACAATAGCTACTCCGAACACCTAGCTACGAATCCCAGCATATACCAGCCGCAGCGATACACAACAGCTAACACCGTCAGCCTGCAGAATTCCACACCGCTGCACTCACTGCGACCAACATGCCAGCGACAACACACAGCAGCAAGTCCGTTCTAACCTAACTGGAGAGGAGAGTCTATCTGGTTACCTAAGGGGGTAATATAGGTAGCCTGTACTCCCCTAACGGCCCAGTCCTGACCCCTCAACAACTGACTAACTATGAGCGACAGGGTCCCTACTCTAGGGACATTCCCTGGCAAAAACACTCACTATCTGGAGAAACTAGATATTTGGGAAGGGGCGTGATGTGCTGCTGTCAGGGATCCCTCTTCCGTTACCATACCTCCTCACCTTGTCATGCCAATCCGTGCTTCGTCCTTCCTGATGACACGCAGCTCAGCGCTCAAATGTATCATCTCCCTCAGGGCCGTCTGCAGCCCCTGATGGCGTATCCATCAGGCACTGGTGCTGTATCCCTATGCTCCATGGAATTTAGTCCGAGGCCCTGACTATAAATGGGGCCCGCGTGGACGCTCACCACTCTGCCGACACTAGCTCCAATGGCCGCCGCGATCTCTCCCAGGCTCCCTACTCTCGCGCGGACCTCTAATAGCTTGCCGTAGCTCCATCTACCTATATGCGCATGCGCGAACCTATTGGGGCTCTGCTGCCCGCGCGCGATCAAGCGCATGCGCGATTGAGGCTCAATGGCGTAGCCACTGCTCTGCGGCGCCGGGACCTTAGGACGCGATGCGGGCTTAGCAACGGCCCGATCGCGTCCCCGGAATCAGGCCGCAGGCAGGAAGAAGCCGCGATGTCCTGCTCCAGCCCCCACACTGTGAAGAGCCGTGGGGTTTTCAGTACCGGATCGAGCTGCGCCATGGGAAGGTGGGGGGGGTCTCAAAGGCGAAAAAAAAAGGGACTGGCTACACTTCCCCTGGTAACACCCAAGCCCTCGCTTGGGAACGCACATAGCATGGTTACAATTTACACACTGAAAATATTTCGTTGCAGAACCGTACACATAAATATCGGCTGAACATCTGGAAAACCAGCAATCAACCAACCATTATTACCCGAGGCAGCCTGAGTATCAAGTGCTTGGAGGACCAATTTGTGGGGTGCCCATGAACATGTGGGGGGGTAACCCTTTATGCGTCCATGAGCCTTCCCGGAGGTAATTCTCTCGGGAGCACACCCTAAAACGACAGCTACTGGTTCTCGCTACTTCCTCCCACCTGTTGGAGAGCGTAGTAAGTGCCGTGTCTCGAATTGGGCCTTACCCGGTCAATCACGCGGCAGGGTGCGGTAGACCAGGAGGCCAGGAACTTTACCGCGGTGCCACCCCTGGCGAGGCAACGCTCCTTTCTGGCTAAAGGAGGCCAGTCTCCCTGGGATCTCCTGCACCAGTCCTTTCCCTATATTGTTGGCAGGGCTTCACACTGAGAAGCGAGCCTGGGACAATGTCTCGGTACAACCTGGCCAGGGGGAGAAAAGAGTAGACCCTTACCCCTGCGGTGATTCCGGTGGACCAACAGGTCCTCGGGGGGGACGCTTCAGTTCCACCATGTGGATACGGGACTGCACCCGGCTATGGGGCCAGTCCACTACGCGTGGAAAATCGGAGAGTCGTTGATCCAGTCCTGGATCCTCTTGCGTAGGAGCACAGGCTCACAACTGCCGATCAGGAACCGTAGCTTGGCCTCTTTCACGGCCACCTCCACAGTCTGGAAGTCGGGTGGGGAAACAAGGGGGTCCGACAACTCGCTGGGACGATGGGCTGCCTTCTTCGGAGCAGGACGAGTAGACAAATGAGTCACTCTCATCTGGGACAGCTACCTTATAATCGAGGACACCTCCACCGATGCGATGTTGCAGAGGGGAGCCTTCGCCCGGGAGACCAGAATTCAAGGAGCATAGTTGATCCGGGTCACCTGGAGGCTACCCCCCAGCACCCGGGGGCAGTCAAACTCACCCTGATCTCTGTAGGTATGGTCCACGCCTAGCGACCGATGGTACCCTCTGTAGTAGGTCGGGACTCGACCATTGAGCGGCACACGGTGGACCACAGCAGACTGCTGTATCCTCTGCAGACACCGCTGGGGTGGGTCGGGAGGCCGCACGCAACGATGGGACTTTAACTCTTCACTGGAAACTTCAGCATGTGAGGCACCAAAGACTTCATAGTAACTGCGCACACACAACATTCACAGTAGGTACCACAGTGTAATGTCTCTGTAAACAGCGCACGTGGGGCTAAAACACTGCTTGACATTCTCCTTACACCTCGACGGTCCTGAATAGTCGAGGGGGGGTCTTGAGCACGGTTTGGCTCCCCGAGGGGGCTTCTTGCAGGGGAGAGCATATGAAGAGAGAAGAGACTCTACTCTGGAGCAGCCGGCCACATACATATTGGGGTGTATGTCCCTGACAGTCTATCTCGTCCTCAGAGATAAGGTGTCATTCCCAGGGTCCAGTATGGTTGAAGATAACCGTGCTGGCTCCCCTGGTGGAATATAAAGGAAGGGCACCGTTTTACATGGAGTGGGTTTTCGCTCGCACGCAGTCACTCAACATAGGGTCGGGGCTCTGGTTTCCGCGCACAGTCCCGGATGTGTTTCGAACTTTCTGAGAGCCCAGGGCAGTCAGAAACAGTGTGTCATATTGAGTTGGCGGGAGCCGCCATTTTAGGTGGGCATCAGCTGTTAGCCTTCCTGCGTGCAGGAGCCGCCATTGTAAAACTACCGTCCTGTCAATCCGCAGCTTTTTGCATAGATCATGAGAAAGTCCCTGCGGAAGACTCGGGGAGTTAAACATGGGGGAACAGCTCTCTAGGGCATTATGTCCATGCTGGTGAACAGGAGATATGGTAATCCCCCGGCCGTCAGATTCATCCGACCTTAAAGTTGTCACCAGGGCAGTGCAATCGGGCCAGTTCTTACTTGGGCGCGAATAGTGGACAATCCGTATCATGGGATACTCCGGCCAAGACCTAACACGCGCTTGGGGATAAGTTTGCAGCGGCTAAGGCCCAGTCATCGACTTTGGGGTTGACGGCACGCCATGATGAAAATATGAATGGCGGACAATTTGAAAAAAAATGAAAACAGTGCATCCCCAGGTCTATCTCAGCAGCCTCCAAGTAACGGGTTTTTTCTCCCCCCCCCAAGCGCAGATGATACAGTGGAGAGGTAGGAACATAACAACGTTACTCGGGTGTGGTGCTGTTACCTGTGCCACAGGGAGGGGAGCTTCAGCACGGGGAACTGGGACATACACAATATGGGGTAACTATTAACGATTTGCAGGCCTCCACCTGCGATGGCTCCACCAGAGGGGGGAGTGATCCTCCAGGAGGCAATCACTGAATAACAAATACACAAACAGGGATATAATTACTATACTATTACTTCTGGTAACACATCATGAACACATAATGATACCTGTGCTCCTCGTCGGAGGAGAAACCTACTGCGTCACGCAGGACGCTGCCCCAACACCAAGTGGCCACCCGTGTCAAGAGGACCCCACCCAAAGGCCCACAACTCGTGGAGAGTCAAGGGGGTGACGCGCAGTCACTATAGAAATGACGGCCTGTTGGTTGCACTTTATGAGAGATTACCTTACGAGCACTCCGATGCCGGGCTGCAACTCTCTTCTAAAAGGGTCAGACGTCCGTCTGTATCCTTCCAGGTACTTCGGCGTGTGGACCCAACGAGGGTCCACCGCCGCTCATCGGGACACACCAGCTCTTGGTACAGCAACCGAACACTAGGAACAGCACGCCGCCTATCTGCTTATCTTAACAATCTCAGCGTTGAAGGACCCAACTAGGGCCTGTACCATGTCGAGAAACGCGCAACACCTGGGTGGCTTAGGGGAATCATCTAGGGGCCTGCGGAGTAATACCCTGCCCCACTCCCCGAGCTACCCAGTCCCTAATAACTCCCTAAACAATAGCTACTTCCTAAACAACTAGTACTAACTCCCAGATACTGACAGCCTGCAAGCGTACACCAGCTAACACCGTCCAGCGCAGACCTTCACCCACCCGCTGCACTCGACTGCGCAACAAATGTTTACAGGGACAACACACAGCAGCCAAGTCCCCTACACCTCATACCTGGGAGTGGAGAGTCTGATCTGAGTACCTAAGGGGTTAAATAGTAGCATACTCCCCTAACGAGGCCCAGTCCTTGACTCCCTGCTAACAAACTGACTAACTGAGAGCAGGTCCTTACTTCAGGGCTTCGTCTGGCAAAAACAACTCAATATATCGGGATACCTAGAGCTATCTGTGGGCCAAGGGGGTGCTGGCGTAGTACAGGGGGCATCCTATCTCAGTACCCTACCTATTACCCTTGTCTGCCCTTCCCCTGCTCTGTCCTTTCCTGACTGACAACGAAGCTCCAGCCCGCCCAAAATGTATGCAATCACCCTCCGGGCAGTCCTGCAGCACCTTGGCTCCTATCCGGGCACATGGGTCTGTACTCACTAGCCTCTGGGAATTGTAGTCCGAGGCCTTGGACTATAAAATTGGGGCACGCGTGCATCCTCCCCCTATGCCTACATAGTCCATGGCCGCCGCGGGATTCTCCTGGATTCCCTACTCTGAGCGCGCCTCCTAAAGGCCTTGCTTACGACCCTCATATTGGGCATGCGCGACCTATTGGGGCCTCTCTGCACCAAGCGCGATACTGGCCATGCGGACTTGAGGGCCAATGGCGGCGCCCTCTTGCGGCTGGACGGGAACTTTAGGAGACGCGATCGCGGGCTTAGCAACGGCCCGGATCGCGTGCCCCGGCAACCGGCTCGCAGCAGGAGAAGCCGCGCTGCTCCCTGCTCAGCCCCCACCTTGGAGCAAAGCCGGAGGGGGTTTTAGTACCGCGATCGAGTGCGCAGGAAGGGGGGTCTCCAAGGAGAAAAAGGTGACCTGGGCACATGGGATTGTATGTGAGTTCTCCACAATCTAGAGAAGGTTCACCAAGTGAAAACACTAACACAGGAGAAAATGTGTTTTTAAAAACAGGAGTAAATGCATTTGGTACACATGTCAACAGTTGAACTCAATATGACATTGCTCCGGCGGTGTGAGTACGATACCGGATCGAGCAAGGGTGTGTTAACTAGTTGCCGCACCTTTCACAAAGGCGACTGTGACAGCCGAAATGTTTGGATCATACCTGGTTCACTAAATGACGTTCTCAGTATGTAGACAGTTGTGCCAGTACAGGCACCTCACGTGTAAGTACAATGGAGTTAAGGAATGTGCGCCAATAGGCAACGCCAGCTCAGCATGCCGCCTGGTGAGAGTCTGGAACGCGAATACCGGGCTCCCTACCGTACCAAGCTGTGCGCAAGACGGGGAGGACTAGTAGAGCCTGTTACACATGCGGTATTACAATCAGTTATGAACGTAATGTACGATGGCAGTACAGTACATGCATTCGATAAGTAATGGAAAAAGGTAGTGCTCATGTTAATGAAAATTCGCTTACATACATGCTCTGGTCCCTTTCGTACGGTCTAGCGGGCGAGATCTCTACCATCTCAATGCGATTTTACCGAATGTTGATTGAGGGGGAATTATTTATGAATGAAGTAGCTACTCTCTTACCTGGGCAGGAGCCAAGAATATAAATGGATAATTTGTGTCATAAATCAACTGATAAAGTGCCTTCAAATGCGCCCATGAGAAATAAATGTCCCCAGATATTTGTTATAATTTGATTTAAGGACACTCAGGGTCGAAGGCTCTGGTGTGTTCGCTGGGGGTTCAGATGCAGAATAATATTTTAGGTATAAATAATGGATATAGTGAGTTTTTGCAGTTTTTTTTGATAAATGTGGTTGATTTATTTGCTATAATCAATTATTTATAATCTATGTTGGTTCATTGATAACACACACACAATATATGAGCAACAGTTATATTTGGTGTATATATATATATATGATATATATATATTAAATAATATTAATATATCTAGTATCGAAGATGGAAACCATGTAAAAATGGTTTGAAGAACAAAATTGGTATGGTGTCATGTTGCATGTCATTTCCAGAATCCCATTGCTGCAGTGGAAGTGCGGCTTGTGCTGGGTTGAGATGGGGAAGAGGGGCGGGGTGCATCAGACCGGCCTGAACGACATGCAGCTGACCATACAGTCTGTTTTTACATTTGGCACTATATAATAAGTTTTAAGTAGTCGGTGATACTTTGTTATTGATAACAATGTCTGTATGTAGTCGACAAGCTTTCGAGAGTTATCCGCTTCTTCTTCACGGAATCATACTGATATACAAAAAAAGCTATGGTTCTAACAACAGTTGTGGAGAGGGGAAAAAAAAAAAAACCAACAGGTTACTGTGAGATAAGGTAGGGGTGGTAAGGTTTGATAGGGCCAGCGGGGACAGTGTCAAGGAAGGGGGGAGGGTAACGGGGGGGGGGGGGGGTCTGGGGGCTGGGGGTGGAGAGATAGGGGGGGGGGGGAGAGAAGTGTGGATAAGAATAGAGGCAAGCAGGATGATGTACAGCAAATTTGGAGTAGGGTGTCAGAAAACCATGTCCAGCCTATAGTCTTTGGTGTTTGGTGTCAAAGAGGTCTTATCATTCTAGTTCAAATGTTTTCGTGTCTTGGGTGTTTTAAACATTCCATGGAGGATTAGATTTTAGACATGCCTTATGGATACCTGGTGTGGAGAAATGATGTCCCACTAGTGAGCAGATATCTTCCGTCTTCGTGAGCCGAGTATGAGTGTATGTGCATATAGTACTCCTGTAGAGTCTTTGGCTCAAGGAAGAAGTGATTTATTTATTCTAGTGCATGTATTCTGAATTTCGACAATGCGACACACCGGCCATGTTCTGCTTTAATATATTATATTACTATATATATATATGCTAAGTTGAGAAGATCTCAATCAGAGTGGGTGTGTCCGTATACAGTTAATGGGATTTACTCAGCACAGTACAGTCGACCTTGTGAAGGGAACACCATGAATAGAGCGGAGATAGGCAGTATTTTGCATGGCACGGAGAGAGGGCAGAAGTCTGGGAGATCTAGTGTATTGCTGGACCCAGGACCGTTATGGCCGGACGTGAATGTAGGGAGTTGGAAATGAATCATGTGGGATAACCCAGTAAGGCATTCAAAGCACCGGGTGAGACCTTCCAAGTGGTTAGTTTTACATGGCAGATGGGTGATTACTTCCATAAATGTGAGTGCTGTTTTTGATTTGTTTACATGTAGAGTGCACGTACGTTGTGCAATAGAGCCTTCATTTTAAGTATCACACATGTATTTTGCACTCCTTATTCAGATCTTTATTATTCTATCCCTGGAGAAGTGGACCCAAAAAGGAGAATATAGACATTGGGAGCACAGTTATCCATTTTGTTGCATGTTTTGTTTGCATGTTTTGGACTACTACAATATATTAATATTGTTTACGTAGTAGTGCTATTAGTGTACAGGAGGTTTTGGGTAGCTACAGTCACCTAATAGAATTAATCTATTTAATACACATTATTATAGTTGTTCAACTTGATTATTATTATGGATATTCTCTTTTTTATCACATGCGTAAGAGTGCAGTAGTAATAGTCATTTTTTAATATATAATGATAATAAAAGGAACGAGGATTATAAATGGCACACCAATTTTGAAGAAAATGTAACAAGATTGGGCTTTTGGTGACTCACCTCAGTTGATCCTGGCGTCCCAAGCTGGATCCTAAATACTGGCAAGGTAGGGAAAAAAGAAGGAGCACACCAACCTATAGTGGGTATCAAAAAGATTAACCAATGTCTTATGCATTCAGAGCGTCAAGGGGTAACGTTTCAGGACCACCAAGTCCACTGTCCTCAGTCCAAAAACACAAAGTGACAAACTAGTAGTAGAACATCTATATATACCCCACAAAGTCAAATAATTGACCGTCCCCGGCAACACCAAAAGTGCAGGCTGGCAGCCATCTCACAACCATGATTGTGCAAGGCCCCCGACGTCTGACGTCACAGCGCGGCGATGACGTCATTCGGCCGCGACCGCCAAAGGAGGAATGAAAGAAAAGGTGTGTTCCTGTAAACAGTCAAAAAATGTCTGCCCACCAATGATGGTGGCGTCACGTGGCGAGACGTCAAGACGCACGTTGACGTCATGAAGTAAAAGCGCAATGACGTATGGTTGTAGGGCCAAAGACAAACAGAAGGGACAGAAAAAAAACATAAAAATACATTAATAACAGAGTAAATTGCTTAATGATACTATGGCAGGACTATTATTGAGGCTATGGAGAGGAGCAAATAGTAGTGCCCATGATGCACTACTGTGCATTCTAATGTGTGTCCACTTTAAACAGTTGGGGACAGCCTTTGTGAACAAGTTGAAGTACCATATGTTAGAGAAAAAAAGCTGAAATAAATGAAACTTGTTAGTAGAGCATACTGTCAATGTTTGTAAGTTTACTGCATGTCTTCTAGACCTTCTTTGTGACAAGACTAGGACCACCCACAAAGGGATGAATATCCATTTCTCTACACATATAAAGAGGAACAAATTTTTTAGAGTACCTTGGAATATTTGTTTAGTATTCAGCAGTCGGTAAATTTAGAATAGTTGAGAGGGACCCTTAGCAGTCCTGGTTTCCATATGGGGCTCATCACCATAGCCCGTTTTGGCCATCCGCAAAGAGTGGGTCTACTTAGCAAGCGGATCCGTTAGTATAGGAACAGTGAAGCTCTAATCTTTCATTCATACCCTTGGGGGGCAACCGTATCCGTGTATGGGTCCACTTTGCTCTTGCTGTAAAGAATGTTTTCTCTATCCCCTCCTCTATGGAGACTTTGAGGCTAATTCATTTGAATCAACAGGAATACACAGGGGAGAACTAATATTTGGAAAGAGATACACGATGATGTGTATGGGGGGGGTAGGTGATGTGGACAGGTTGCTTCAATTGTGCATATATAACCAAGGCCATAGACCATTAAGGTGTACCATGTGTGCATAGCAGATCAGAGGTTATGAACTTCCTGGATGTCAACGGTATCCCTTGATGAAAAGTATTTAACAACTTATTGCTATTGAAAACTACTGACAGTAAAGTCTGCTTTTAGCAGAGAGTTTCCATCCACATGGTCTAAAGCCAGGGATGGGGGAACCTTTTTTCTGCAGGGGCCATTTTGATATTTATAAAATCATCGAGGCCAGTACAAAAATGATTGTCAACTAAAAGTAGTGCTAGATTTGGCAACATTAATTAATCAACCCCTAATGTGATGGCTAGAATGCGGTCTCTTTGGGTTACTGACTGACTATTGGGTGGTGGGTGACTATGACTGGACTGCACAGTGTTACACACACATTACCAGGGAAGCGGGGAGGGGAAATCAAACTCTCAGACCCACTATCACAATCTCAGACCCACTCTCAGGACTCTCAGATCTAGACCCACTCTCAGACTCTCAGGACCGCTCTCAGACTCTTAAGACCCAGCTCTCAGACTCTCAGACCCGCTATCAGCCCGCTCTCGACTCTCAGACCGCTCTCAGATCTCAGACCCCTCTCAGACTCTCAGACCCGCTTCTCAGACTCTCAGACACGATCTCATGACTCTAAGGACCCGCTCTCTAGACTCTCAGACCGGCTCTCAGACTCTCAGACCGCTCTCAGACCCCGACGCTAGATCTTCAGACCCGCGCTCAGACTATTCAGACCCGCTCTCAGACTCTCAGACCGCTCTCAGGACTCTCAGACCGATCTCAGACTTCAGACCCCCTCTCAGACTCTCTAGACCCACTCTCAGCCCAATATCAAGACTCTCAGACCCACTATCAGACTCTCAAACCCTGACGCGCAGACTGCTTCAGACCCGCGCGAGACGAGCAGACCACCCGCACCCAACCACCAACGGATAAGAGCACCTCCGACACAGCACAAGCACCCACACACAAAAGACACCAACACACCAAAAAGGCACTACCCACCACACAACAAAGCACATCACAGACACCACCACCACACAACACGAAAGCACCCACCAACCACCCACGAAGCACCCCACCACACACACGAAAAGCACCACCCACACACACACAGAGCCTATACACACACACAAAGCACCCACACACCAAGCAGCCCCACACACACGCACCCACAATCACCCACAAACACCCAAGCACCCACAAAGCCACACACCCACAAGCACCACAAGCACCACACAACCCACCCAACACACGCACCCATCAGAACAACACATAGCACCACACAACCATACCACCAACCACTCACGGCCCACCCAGCACAACAAACACACGCAGCAGACACCAAACACACGACAGCCACACACCACACAATCACGGACAGCACAAAGAAACAAAAAGAACACACAGGCACTAAAACCATGCCAACAAACACACACAAACACAAACACACAAAAAAACAGGCATGACACACACTACACACCACACACACAGCACACACCCACACACACACACACACACACACCATCACCACACACCATCACCCCCACACACACACACACCCCCACTAGCCATATCCAGCACACACACCAACACACACTCAACAGGTCAATCCTCACACGTAACACATCATGCATCGACATCACACTAGACAAACACACACACGTTCGCACCACAACACGACACTCAGCGTCGACCACTCACAGACCCACACACTAGCACTCACACTACACACTCACATCACCTATCTACACCTCATACACCTCAGCACCTCACAACTAAAACGATGCAAAACACACCTTGAGAAAGAACGAACACCTAGGTAAATTAAGAGTACAGATAACAACACCAGAGCACATCCACGCACTTACACCAGCACGCACACAGCTGCATCACCTCACAACACACACACAGCACACGCAGCACCCTACAGACTAACATTCCACACAGTTCCACAGGTTGCTCAGCACTAACACACACGCCTCACAGCACGACACGCGCAGCACACACACGAGGCAACATCAGAGAGCACAGGACACACACAGCACGAGCACACACACTAGAAAACAGCACAAAACACACACACACACAGCACACATCCACACGCACACACACACACGAGGCACAGGGCAACACTCGACTCTACACACTCACACTCACCTACTCAATCACACTACAACTAAAGCTAACACAGGACGCATCCCGGCTCAGAACTACTACAGCACCTAAATCACCCCACTCACACGCACCCCACACAACAAAGACTACCTACAGTACCGATGGTAGCACCTCACTGCTACACACTACTACAAACACCACAACACACCACAGTATCTCAGACGAGCACCTGCTCATCACAATCTCACATCACACACTACACTAACACACACACTCAGCTCCACAGCAACACGCAATAGAAGTCCCACACCATATCACACATACAATCACCTCACACCCGGCAACCTGTCACCCACACACACAAAACGAATCAGTAAAAAAAAAAAAGAAAACTAAGGAAAAATCCACGAACAAAAACAAAAGATAACAACAAAAATAAATAAAGGAATTAATCTAAGGAAAAAAAAAAAGAGAAACTAACAAAAGAGAAAAGGAGAAAAACAGAAATCAAAGAAATGAAAGAAAAAAAAAAAAAAAAATAAGAAAACACAACAAAAAAAAAAAAAAACAAAAAAACAAACTCCAAACACACCACACACCAAAAAACCACCACAGGACAAACAACAACAAGTCATAATGCGGCAAAGGCGTCGACCCTACAGACCCACCACACCACACCACCCCACTGAACTCAGACGCACACGTGCACCTGCTCAAACAAACTAACATAGTCACAAACACACAGTCACGTCACCACTATACATAACACCTCACCCAAACACATCACAGGTATCATCGGGGCGAGTACCCACGACGATACACACATATAGTGTCACCCAAAAAACAACGTACACCATGGCACAGCCACCACGACACGACACCACCCCAACCACACACACACAATCACCCTCACAGGTACACACCACACAAAGTCAATACAGACACAAACAGCAGATACGACCAGCCCACCACACAACGACACAAGGCAAGTACTGCTCACACCACAGCCTATCACTGCTCATAACCAAACATCTCACCACCTCGAACCGACAAACATGCATGCTCCGTCCTCATGCATGTCAACCATACTAATGCACTCCACACTACTATCTGCAGTCATCTGCTCGCCTCCATAACCACAGCAATGATCACCCATGCAATAATATCATTCCGACACGAATGCACAACTCGATTCGACACAGATATCTATGTCATAAAGCCCACACAACATCGCCTAATCTATTGCACCCAAGCTGACAGTCATGTCGATCCACAAAATCTAAACCGTCCGCATCCACACCTTACTCCACAAGAATTCACACCAACCTACCGGCGCTCCACATCATCAGCCTGGGGGCTGCAGAGTGTGTTTGTGTATATAGAGGAGGGTTGCAGAGTGTGTGTGTTTGTGTGTATATAGAGGGGGGGCTGTGTGTAAATACAATTTCATTTTAATAAAGATGTACAATAAAAGTATAAGAATGTAGACAATCATGCTGATAAAAATCAATATGATTATTGATATAATGATATGTAGATATGTTTAAACTGTCAGTATATGTTTCTCTGGAATAATGCATGCACTTTGGGTAATCCCCGCATTTTTGTTGCCGTGATGAGGGAAGACGCTTCTTGTTGGTGTCTCCGGTCTCCATGGCAACCGCAGGCCTGCACCACCTCCACGTGTGATGTGGCGCTGACTTTCTGATGTTGTATACAGCGGCGCTGGTCTCCGGATGTGGTTTTTGATGAGTAAGGCAGCCAATTAGAGTAGATATATATATATATATATATATATATATATATATATAATATTACACACATACATACACATGTATTGATGTTTATCTAGTTGAAGGGAAAAAACTAAGGTGCTCTCTCTGAACCAAAAAGGTGGATAATATTACCGTGGTGATGGACCCTTACGTATACTTCTACTCTTGTGCAGTGCAATAGAGTCCAGTGTCCACTGCTCAAACCCAGTAGGATCTTGGATCCTCATAGAAGTGCAAAGAAAAAATGTGGGGAGCGCAGAGTCAGATATAAACAGATGGCTCAATATACACAATCTTTCAGTCAGTTCCAATGTGTAAACATACACATATGCTGGTGGGACAAAGATGATAGGGAAATGGTGGGGAAATGTGATAATATTACTCGCACGGCCCGGTGTGAGCATAGAAGTCCTAAATGGTACAGCATCTTTCAGTGCTATCCTCTCAGGGTTACTCTCTCTCCCCTGGATCTGCAGTTTAAATCGTCAATATGGTGTAACGGGTTTTCCCCCCCCCCCTGCAGTTTAAATCGTCAATATGGTGTAACGGGTTTTCCCCCCCCCCAATCGCAGATGATACAGTGGAGAGTGTAGGAACATACGTCTATCTCAGCAGCGCCTCCAAATGTAACGGGTTTTCCCCCCCCCCCAATCGCAGATGATACAGTGGAGACGCCAGGGAAGGGGGGTCTCCAAGGAGAAAAAGGTGACCTGGCTACATGGTATTGAATGTGAGTTCTCCCAATCTCAGAGAAGGTTCCCCAATGTGAAACAGCATACACAGAGAAAATGTGTTTTTAAAAACAGGAGTAAATGCATTTGTTAACATGTAACAGTGAACTCACATATGAAACTTGCTCCGGCGGTGACAGTACGATCCCGGATAGCAATGTGTTTAACTAGTTGCCCTCACCTTCACAAAGGCCGACTGTTGCAGCCGAAATGTTGGATCATCCTGGTTCACTAAATACGTTCTCATTATGTAGACAGTTGTGCCAGTACAGGCACTCACTTTAAGTACAATCGTGAGTAAGGACATGTCGCCCAATAGGCAAACGGCAGCTCACGCATGCGCCTGTGAGCACGTCCTGAACAGCAATACCGGCTCCCTACCTGTACCCAAGCTGTGCGCAAGCGGGGAGACTATAGAGCCTGTTACACATGCGTTATTTACATCAGTTATGCACGTATATGACGATTGCAGTACAGTACATGCATCGATAAGTATGAAAAAGGTAGTGCTTCATGTTAAGAAAATTTTCGCTTTACATACATGCTCCGGTCCCATTGCGTACGTTAATGCGGGGAGAATTCTACCATCTCAATTCGCTTTTATCCTGCCTGTTATGAGTGGAATTTATTTTATGAATGAACGTAGCTACTCTTCTTAACCTGGGCAGGAGCCAAGAATATAAATGGATAATTTGTGTCATAAATTCACTGATAAAGTGCTTCAAATGCGTCCCCTGCAGAAATAAAATGTCCCCAGATATTTTTTATAATTTGATAAGGCCACTCAGGGTCGAGGCTCTGGTGTGTTCTCTGGGGTTTCAGATGCAGCATAATATTTTTATGTATAAATAATGGATATAGTGAGTTTTTGAGTTTTTTTTATAAATGTTTGTGTGATTTATTTGCTATAGATAATATTTATATATCTATGTTTTGTTCTGATAACACACACACATATATATGAGCATACAGTTATATTTGTGTATAT
>WSYH01013919.1:0-16364 GCA_036426205.1 Ascaphus truei | reverse complement strand
GATGGGGCAGGGGTCTCGGGAAGCTAGACCCGCACTGGTCTCAGGTCAGGGGACCCCCTGCCGCCCCGATATACAGACCCCTTTATATTTAGGTTCCGGTATCCCTCTGCATTTAAAGTCCCGATGCAACTTGACCGCGACCGTAAAAACCAAGTCAGAGGATACCGGCACCAACCCAAAAGGGGCCTGTATCCTCGGGGGCAGGGGGGTCCCCCGTACCTGAAAACACAGCGTTTCTGCTCCGGAGACCCTCTGCACACCTGTATATTATTTTTTTAAATAAAATAACACATATAATAAATAACACATTCGTTCTTAACCTTGAAGCGGCTATGTGCCTATTTAAACGAAGCCAGCATTTCTGTTTTTTAATAATATTGTAACGTGAGCAGGGGGTTCCCTGAGCCATAAATCCCTAACTCGGAGGACCACCTCCTCCTGCAACAATATTAGTTAAAGTACAGAAATGCTGCTTCAGTTAACCATAGGCGTTATAGCCCTAAGGCAATGAAGGGGGTTAACCCACCGTGCCCGCTTATTTGTGGTATCGGGTGGTGGTGAGAGGGGTAATTTGCCTCTTGTGTGTGGGATTTAGGACTTGCGGGTTGGGGTTTGCGGGTGCACTTAACCCCTCCCGACCGTAGCGTTTAATCCCGCTACGGTCATGAAGGGTGTAAATAACCACTCCCGCGACCACCCCCCCTCAAACCCAAACAACCCACTGTGTGTAATACCCCCTTCACCCCCCCCACTACCCACAAGTGAAAAAAATACATCCACACAGCATCCCAGCAAATAATAAATAAATTAAGAAATAAATAAAACAATAAATACATTTGAAATACATTTTTATTCCTAGTGTAAGTGTGCAGGGGGGTTCTCGGAGCCCTGAGAACCGCACTGGTTTCAGAGTCGGCGGGACCCCAACTGCTCCCCGAGATACAGACCCCTTTATGAGGTGCCGGTATCCCTCCTCCGCCGTAAAGCCCAGATCACTGACCGCTGCCTGTTAACACTCAAGCAGGGATCCACACGGCACCCCCAAAGGGGCCGTATCTCGGGGGGCATGGGGTGTCCCTCGGACCTAACACCCAAAACGTTTTCTTCCTGCTGCCGAGATACGCCTCTGCAAAACATGTACAGTATGGAATAACACATATATAAATAAACACTCTTCTTTCCACTTATGCGGCTATGTCGCTATGGTAAAGAGCAGCATTTCTGTTATTTTATTAATAATATGTACAGTGAGTCAGGGGTTCCCTGAGCCGAAATCTAGGGGCAACTCAGGCCCCCGTGGCTCTGCTCATATTATTAAGTAGTACAGAAATGCTGCTTTCATTACCATAGCGTACTGTCTAGTCGCTAAGGTAGATGAGAGGGTTAAAAGCATAAAACAATTACTACATTCCAATACATTTTTTAATGTGTGTGTTACACTTCCCTCCTGCCTTCACTGTAATCTATGAAAACCCTCCTCCCCAATTCTCTCTCTGTTTACAAACTTCCCTGCCTTCACTGTAATCTATGTAAAAAAACCTCCCCTATCTCTCTTTTTAAAACTTCCCCTGCCTTCACTGTAATCTATGTAAAAAACCCTCCCCTATTCTCTCTTTTAACACTTTCCCATGGCCTTCACTGTAATCTAGTAACAACCCACTCCCCATATTCTCTGTTTTAACACCTCCCTGCTTCCTGTAATCTATGTAAAAAAAACCCCTGCCCTATTCTCTCTTTTAAACCTCCCTGCCTTTCACTGTAATCTATTAAAAAACCTCCCCTATTCTCCTCTTTAAACTTCCCTCTTCACTGTAATCTATGTAACAACAAAACCCTCCCCTATTCTCTCCTTTTAAACTTCCTCCTTCACTGTAATGCTATGTAAAACCCCTCCCTCCCATATTTCTGTTCTAAAAACTCCTGCCTCACTGTAATCTATGGTAAAAACCCTCCCCTATTCTCTCTTTTTAAAAATACCTCCCTACCTTCACCTGTAATCTATGTAACCCTCCCCTATCCGTCTTTAAAACTCTCCCTCGCCTATCACTGTTAATCTAATGTAAAAACGTAAACCCCTCCCCTATGCTTTCTCTTTTAAACTTAGACCTGCCTTCACTGTATCTATGTAAACCCCCTCCCCTATTCTCGTACATTTTAAACGTCCCTGCTTCACTGTAATCTATTAAAAACCCTCCCCAATATGCCTCTTTTAAAACTTCGCCTGCCTCACTGTAATCTATGTAAAAAACAAAACTCCCCATTTCTCTCTTTTATAACTTCCTGCCTTCACTGTAATCTATGTAAAAAACCCTCCCCTATTCTGCTCTTTTAAACTGTCCCTGCCTTCAATGTAATCTATGTAAAACCCCCTCCCATATTCTCTGTTTTAAAACCTCCTGCCTTCACTGTAATCTTGTAAAAACCCCTCCCCTATTCTCCCATCTTTTAAAACCCCTGCCTTCACTGTAATCTATGAAAAACCCCTCCCCTATTCCTCCTCTTTTACACTTACTTCCCCTGCCTTCATGTAATCTTATGTAAACACACCTCCCCTTATTCTTTCTTTTAAACTCTTCCCTGCTCACTGTAATCTATGTATAAACCAAACCCCCCTCCCCTATTCTCAACTCTTTTTAACTTTCCCTCCGCTTCACTGTAATCTAGTAAAACCCTACCCTCCCCTATTCTCTCTTTTAAACTTCCCGCCTTCACTGTATCTATGTAAAAAAAAAACCTCCCCTATTCTCTCTTTTAAAAACTTCCCTGCCTTCACCTGTAATCTACTGTATTAAAACACCCTCCCCTTTCTCTCGTTTTAAAAACTTCCCTGCCTTCACTGTAATCTATGTGAAAAACCCCCTCCCCTATTCTCTCTTTTTAAACTTCCCTGCCTTCATGTAATCACTGTTGTAAACAAAACAAAAACACCCTCCCTATTCTCTCTCTTTAAACTTCCCTGTCCTTCACTGTAATCTATTAAAAAAAAAACCCTCCCCAATTCTCTCTTTAAACTTCCCCTGCCTCACACTGTATCTATGATAAAAACCCTCCCCTATCTCTTTTTAAACCACACCTCCCTCCTTCAACTGTAATCTATGTAAAAACCCCCTCCCCTATTCTCTCTTTTAAACCTCCCTGCCTCACTGTAATCTATGTAAAAAAACCCTCCCCTATTCTCTCTTTTAACTTCCTGCCTTCACTGTAATCTAGTGTAAAAACCCCTCCCCTATCTTTCTTTTAAACTTCCCTGCCTTCACTGTAATCTATTTAAAAAACCCCCTCATCCCTATTCTCCTCTTTTAAACTTCCCCCCTGTCCTTCACTGTAATCTATGTAACCCCCCTCCCCTATTCTCTTCTTTTAAACTTCCCTGCCTTCACTGTAATCTATGTAAAAAAACTCCCCTATTCTCTTTTTAAACTTCCCTGCCTTCACTGTACTCAACTGTATGTAAACAAACCCTCCCCTATTCTCTCTTTAAACTCCCTGCCTTCACGTAATCTATGTAACAACCCCCTCCCCTATTCTCTATTTTAAAAAACTTCCTGCCTTCACTGTAATCTACTGTATGTCAAACACCCTCCCCTATTCTCTCTTTTAAAACTTCCTGCCTTCATGTAAATCTAGGTAAAAACCCCTCCCTATTCTCTCTTTTAAACTTCCTGGCTCACTGTAACTATGTAAAAAACCCCTCCCCTATTCTCCTTTAAAATTCCCTGCCTTCACTGTAATGCTATGTACAACCCCCTCCCCTATTCTCATCTTTAAACTTCCCTGCCTTCACTGTAATCTATGTAAAAACCCCCCCTCCCCCCGCTTTAACTCCAACGCATCATAAGCTTCGTAAAAACACCTCTATCCCCTCTCTTAAAACCTCCCACGTGCCTCCCCCTGGGTAGTCACCCCCCCCCCCGTATCCCTAAAACACCCCCCCTCTCTTTACTCCCGCTCCCGTTTTCGACCCCCCCCACCCCCCCGCCAATCTCCTTAAACTCCCGATCTTTCCCACCGATCTCTCCCCCCCCCTCAGTAAACCCCCCACCCTCCCTTCCTCCTTTAACTCCCTCTGCGCTTCACCGGGTAATCCCCCCGAAAAACCCCCCATCCTGCCCTTAGAGAGATTCGCCCGCCCTCGCGGTCTATTACCCCTCCCCTTTCGCCCTTTGACACCCCCCTGCCGTCTCCACTGCCGCCATAAGGCGGCCCATCCGTACCCCCCCCTTTTACCTACCTCCTGCCTACCCTATCTAGTACCCCCCCTATTCTCTCTAAAGCCCCTGCTCCGAAAGGCTAAAAACCTTCTGTCTTTCTTTCGGAATCCCTGCCTGGCGAAGCTTGTAAACCCCCTCCAATCCTCTTTAACACTTCCCGTGAGTGTTTCACGTCATCGTCAAGCGTTCCCGTGCACCCCCCCCCCTACCAACTTCCGCCTTTCACTCCCCGAACTCATCGAAAAACTCCCGCCCCCCCTCTCTTAAACCCGCCGCCTCCCACTTCCAACTCCCAAACTGAGGACCACACCCATCCCGTCCCTTTAACCCATGCCTTCACTCTATGCTAAAACCCCCCTCGCCCCCGCCTTTGGAAGTTCAAGAGACTTGCCCCTCACTACTGTATAACCACCCTCCCCATTCTATCTTACACCGCGGCCTCCACCCCCCCGACCCCATACCTTCGCTCTGTTTTACTCCCCGCTCTCCCGACCCCCATGTAGGAACCCCTCCCTACTCTAAACTACACCTCCTGCTTCACTGTACGCCTACCCACCCACCCCTGGGCGCCTAGGACCCACTGCCCTTTTGCCTCCCCCCCCCCCCCTTCACTGTAACTAGTTACTCGTCTCTCTTTGGATTTCTTTAAACTTCCCGTTCCTTACTGTAATATGTAAAAACCCCTCCCCTATTTCTCCTTTAATAAACTTTCCCGCCTTCAGGGTAACTCTATGTAAAAAACCCTCCCCTATTCTCTCTTTTAAAACTTCCCTGCACTGTCACTGTAATCCTATGTAAAAACCCTCCCCTATTTCTTCTTTTTTAAATTCTGCCTTCACTGTAATCATGTAAAACCCCCTCCCAATTCTTGTTTTAAAAACCACCTCCCTGCCTTCACTGTAATCATTGTAAACTGTAAAAACCCCTCCCTATTCTCTCTTTTATAACTCCTGCATTTCACTGTAACTCTATGTAGACTCCCCACCCTCATTCTCTCTTTTAAACTTCCCTGCCTTCACTGTAATACTATGTAAAACAGAACCCTCCCCCTATTCTTTCTTTTCTTTAATAACTTTCCCTGCCTTCAATTCCTGTAATCTATGTACAAAACCCACTCCCTATTCTCTCTTTTAAAAATTCCCGCCTCACGGTAATCTATTAACCCAACCCCCCACCACCCTTCCCCTATTCTCTCTTTGAAAACGTCCCTGCCTTCATCATAGACTCTTTAAAAAAAACCGTCCCCTATTCTCTCTTTTACAACTTCACGCATCACTGTAATCACTGTGTTAAAACACAACAACCCTCCCCTAATTCTCTCTTTTAAAACTTCCCTGCCTTCACTGTAATCTATGTAAAAACCCCACTCCCCTTCTCTCTTTTAAAACTTCCCTGCCTTCACGTAATCTACGTGTAGGTAAAATCAAACCCCCTTTTCTTCCCTTTCCTTAAACTTCCCTGCCTCCACGTAATCTCATGTAAAAACCTTCCCCTATTCTCTCTTTTAAAAATGTCCCTCCGCCTTCACTGTAATCTATGATAAAAACCACTCCCCTATTTTGTTTACACCTCCCCTCCATTACACTGTAATCTATGTAAAAACCCCTCCACCTATTCTCTCCTTTTAAACCTCCCTGCTTACATGTATCTATGTAAAAACACCCTCCCCTATTCCTCTCTTGTTAAATTCCTCTGCTCTCACATGTAATTTGTAACAACCCCTCCCTCAGTCTTCTTGTTTAAATCAATTCCCTGACCTGCACTGTATCTAGTAAACCCCCCTCCCATATTCTCTCTTTTAATTCTAAACTTCCCTGCTTCACTGTAATCTATGTAAAAATCCCTCCCCTATTCCTTTTAACTTCCCTCTTCACTGTATCTAGTAAAACCCCCTCCATATTCTCTGTTTTATTTAAAACCTCTCCTGCCTTCAACTGTATAGCTATGTAAAAACCCCTCCCCTATCTCTCTTTTAACCTCCCTGGCCTTTTTCATGTAATACTATGTAAAAAACCCCTCCCTGTGTTTCTTTTAAACTTTCCCTGCCTCCATGTATCTATGTAAAACACCCCTCCCTCATTCTTTCTTTTAAACTTCCCTGCGTCACTTGTAATCTTAGTAAAACCCACCCCTTCCCATATTCTCTTTTTTTAAACTTCACCTCGCATTCACCTGTAATCTACGTCCCCTCCCCCCTCACCCTAATTCTCTCTTTTTAAAACTTTCCTGCCTCACTGTATCTATGTAAAAAAAATCCCCTATTCTCCGATTTAAACTTACCTCCTTCACTGTAATCTACGACTGTATGTAAAACACCCCCCTATTCTCTCTTTTAAACTTCCTGCCTTCACTGTAATCATGTAAACCACCCCGTCCCTATTCTCTCTTTAAAACTTCCTCCTGCCTTCACTGTATATACTGTATGTAAAACAAAACCCCTCCCCAATCTCTCTTTTAATAAACTTCCGCTGCCTTCACTGTAATTAGTAAAAACCCTCCCCTATTCTCTTCTTTCTAAACTTCCCGCCTTCAATGTAATCTATGTAAAAACCCCTCCCCGTATTCTCTGTTTTAAACCTCCCTGCCTTCACTGTTAATCTATGTAAAAACCCATCCCCTATTCTTCTTTTAAAACCTCCTCGCCTTCAACTGTAATCTATGTCAAAAACCCCTCCCCTCTTCTCTCTTTTAAACGTCCCTGCTGCACTGTAATACTATGTAAAAATAACCTCCCCTATTCTTTCTTTTAACTTCCCTGCCTTCATGTAATCTATGTAAAACCACCCCCCTATTCTCTCTTTTAAAACTTTCCCTTGCCGTTCACCTGATATGAAATAAAAAACCCTCCCCCATTCTCTCCTTGCTTTCTTTTAAATTCCCTGCTCTTACACATGTTAATCTATGTTAAAAACCCCCCTATTCTCTCTTTTAAGAAACTTCCTGCCTTCAATCGTATCTGACTGGTAAAACCCCCTACCCCATATTCTCTGTTTTATTAAACCCAGCATTCACTGAATCTATGTAAAAAACCCCCCTCCCCTTATTCTCTCTTTTAAACCTCCCTGCCTTCCTGTAATCTATGTAAAAAACCCTCCCCTGTTCTTTCTTTAAACTTCCCTGCCTCACGGTAATTTGTAAAAACCCCTCCCCCTATTCTTTCTTTTTACAACTTGCCTGCCTCACTGAATCTATGTAAAACCCAAACCCCCCCCTATTCTCATTTTAAACTTCCCTGCCTTACTGTATCTTGTAACACCCCCCTCCCCTATTCTCTCTTTTAAACTTCCCCTGCCTTCCACTGTAATCTATGAAAGAAAAAAAACCTCCCCTATTCTCTCTGTTAAAATTCCCTGCCTTCACTGTAAGTCTACGTTACTGGTAAAAACCACCCTCCCCATTCTCCTCTTTTAAACTTCCACTGCCCTTCACTGTAATATATGTAACACCCCCTCCCCTATTTCTATCTTTTTAAAACTTCCCCTGCTTCACTGTAATCTACTGTATGTAAAACAACCCCTTCCCCTATTCGCTCTTCTTATAAACTTTCCTGCCTTCACTTTAATTATTGTAAAACCCCTACCCTATTCTTTCTTTTAAACTCTGCACTTCACTGTAATCGATGTAAAACCCCGTCCCTATTCTCTGTTTTACACTCCCTCGCCTTCCTGTATCTAGGTAACAAAAACCTCCACTATTCTCTTCTTTTTACACTTCAACCTCCTTCTGTATCAATCTACGTATATGTAAACAAACCCTCACCCTATTCTCGACCTTTTAAACTTCCCTGCCATTCACTGTATCTATGTAAAAACCACCTACCCTATTTCTCTTCGTTAACTTCCCTGCCTTTCCAACTGTAATCTACTGTATGTAAAACAACCCTCCCCTATTCTCTACTTTTAACTTCCCTGCCTTCACTGTAATCTATGTAAAAACCAACTCCCACTATTCTCTCTTCTATCAACTTCCCAATGCCTTCACAGGTATCTATTAAAAACCCTCCCATATCTCCTGGTTTTAACAACTCCTCTGCCTTCAACTGTAATCTTTGTAAAACCCCAACCCTCCCCTATTCTCGCACTCTTTTTAGACCTCCGCTGCCTTCAATGTAAGTCTATGTAAAAAACCCTGCCTCCCCTATCCTCGGTCTTTTAAATCTTCCTGCCTTCACTAGTATCTCATGTAACAACCCCTCCCCTATTCTTTCTTTTAAACTACCCTGCCTTCACTGTAATCTAGGTAAAACCCCTCAAACCCCCTCCTCCCCTATTCTCCTCCTCTTTTAAACTTCCCTGCCTTTCACTGAACTTGTTAAACCCACAGCAAAAAACTCCCCTATTCTCGTCGGGGTTTTCACCCGTTCCCTTCCTTCCACCGATGTTCCGTCTCTATTCAACCACCCCAGCCCACCTCCCCTACTTCTCGGGTCTTTAAAACTTCCCCCCCACAGTGCTACACTAGGAATAAAAATGTATTTCAAATAAGTTTTAATGTGCCGCTGTTTGCGCAGAGAGAGAGCAGCGGATCTCTCTCTGCTGCAAACACATCTCGCCCCCGCCGGCCCATAGTATCATTTACAGTATGTGCATATACTGTACAGTACTGTATGTGTACAGTACTGTATGTTAGGGGTTATAGGGGCTGTTGTTATACAGTATATATATTTATACAGTATATATACTGCATTACAATTCATTATAGGGGACGGCTTCAAAGAGAACAGCTCGCAAGCGCCCCCATGTGTTTTTACACGGCATTGCAGTATTGCAGCCAGCCGGAATAAAATGCTTCAATTCCTGCCGGGAAAATAACGCTATACACTCCGGCAGAAAACGATCACAAACCTCAATACACCAGAGTATACCCAAATTCGCGGGACTAGCCGAGCGAGAATAAAGTGTGTCGCCACTGTATGGGTTCATTTCTGACAGAAGTCAAAACTAATATCTGGAAACATTTGGCTGTTGAGGTACTGAATATGTCACATTTCTGTTTAGCTGACATGACCAGCACAACTGACATAATCACAAGCTGTTTAGTAGCAGTACCCACACCAGTAGAGATTTAGTTAAAAGTGTTTAGCACAGGCAATAATGATAGTTTGGCAGAAGATCATGATGTGCGACAGCATTTCTTTATATATGAATACTGTCGTTACTGTCCAGTGTATTGGTGAAAAGTGGGCTAATATGACACAAATTACGACCCAGAATATAACACAGGGTGACATATGTTATCAAATAACATGTAATCCTGAAAAAAATAGGCAAATGTAAACAAGTACAATTGACACCCTCAACATCCACCAATATGACCCAAATATTGTGTAATTGAGCTGATGATAGATGTTTCAACGTCAATAACACTATGAGCTGTAATCACACAATAAGCACACCAAGTCATATATTTTCTGTTAAACTTCCCGTCGGATGGTTGTTTTCTTGTGGTAATACTACGTACACATATATACCAGGAAACATCTCCGGGGGACCATGTACTCTCACTAGGTTAGGGATAATGATGTTCTCTGTAGAACCTAGCCAACATCAAACCAAAGTTAAGCGATCCACTGCTTCAGTCACTGAAGAATGCAATTCACATGTGCTTCTACTATCAGATGCTGAAATTCTAAGTTTAGCAGTCTCCCTTGTTGGAGTACCTGGATTGGCTGTGTTTTCAGCAAAACCTATCAAGAAACTGGCATGTGCAGTAGCCAAGGGGTTAAATCATACCTCCCAGGCCCTAGAAGAACTGATGGTAGATTTACAAGGTACACGCAAAGCAATTTTAGAAAATCATGCGACAATTGATAATCTTTTGCTTAAACATGAGCATGGATGTCAAGATTTTGAGGGAATGTGCTGTTTTAATCTATCTGATCATTCAAAGTCTGTGCAGAATCATATGTCCAACATCAAAAGTCTTGTTGCAGACATTTCTGAGAGAGTCGATCAGTTTGATTGGACTTTTGCATTAGGCGCATGGATTGGAGAGTTGGGAAAGAAAATTATTATGGGACTGATATTTATCGCTTGCATGTTTGTAGTATTAGTTGTTATTATTTCATGCTGCAAATTAATGTGTTCATCTTTATGATGTGATGATTATGTAAAATGATTATGCCTTCTGTTAAGTCAGTTAATCACACGTATGCTTCACTGAACATTAATGCCCCTATTCCCGTTTCCCCAACTGTAACATATAACTCTAGAACTACAACCACCTGTGTCCCGATACCTTTAGTGGATTATGATAATATTCGAATCCAGTACGAGAACCCTGTATCCTAGGGATTGTCATTTTGATGACAAAAGAGGGATTGATAATGTGTGTATCAAGGGAGGACTCCATTTTGACTGCTATATAACCATTTTATACTCATTATGCCATTATGCTTTTTAGTCAGATGTTAAACTGGCCTATTACCCACTTAAGGGTGGCCGAACCACTGAACTATGTATGTTCAGACTTTTTCACCATGTAGAAACAGGAAGTTTAGTCAGCTGTGCTTAGCCTGAATGTATGAAATGTCTTAACAATGTCTTAACAATGAAATGTCTTAACAACAAGAATTATGACGCTTCCTAGACTGCCCCATGATCGGGCAGCTAGACTAGTTCCCAAATCGTAACTTTCCATCTGTAACTTTCTAGATAAACATAAAGGGAAGTAAGTTTCTTACGTATACGTGTTTTTTTCTACGCTCGCTCGCCTATATAACCTGACTGTAAACCATTAATAAACGGGAGAGGTTTTTGACAACGCTCACTGGTGTCTGACTCAATTACTTCTCCTCCGAGCTGCTCGTCTTTTCCTGTCCAGCACTTTAAGAGTGGGGTTAAAGACCTCCGGAAGTGATCATCCAAAGTACGAGAGAAGGTTCCTACGCAGCCGTAGAGAATATATTTTTCAGCTAGCCTCTCCTCATAAGTTAGATTGTCCATCCCTTTTATTAATTTGGTGGCTATTCTCTGCACTCTCTCTAGTTCCATAATGTCTTTTCTTAGGATTGGTGCCCAAAATTGTACTACATATTCAAGGTGTTGTCTTACTAATGCTTTATAAAGAGGCATAATTATGTTTACTTCCCTTCCATCCATTGCCTGTTTGATGCAAGATGAGATCTTGTTTGCCTTTTCAGCTACTGCATGACTTTGGGCACTATTGCTAAGCCTGCTGTCCACAAGCACTCCTAAATCCTTCTCCATCAAAGATTCCCCCAATTTATCCCCATTTAATTTGTAATTTGCCTTTTTATACTTGCATCCCAATTGCATAACCTTACATTTATCTGTATTAAATCTCATCTGCCATATACCTGTCCACATTTTCAGTCTCTCCAAGTCCTTCTGAAGAGAAATTACATCCTGCTCTGATTCTATTACCTTACACAGTATCATCAGAAAGGATGAGACTTTGCTCTCGATCCCAACTCAAGGTCATTAATAAACAATTAAAAAGCAGGGGTCCCAGTACCGATCCCTGAGGTACCCCTCACGACTTTAGCCCAACCTGAAAAGTTCCATTTATGACAAACCCCTCTGTGTCTGTCCTTCCTTAAACCAGTTTTTTCAATCCAGATGCATATATAATTACTGAGTCCAATTGTCTTTTTTTTATTTGTACACCCACCTCTTGATCAAAAGCCTTTGCAAAATCTAAGTAGACCACATCAACTGCATTACCCTGGTCTAAATTCCTACTTACCTCCTCAAAGAAACAAATAAGGTTAGTTTGGCAAGATCTATCCTTCCTAAATCCATGCTGACTATTACTAATAATTTTGTTTTCCATTAGGTATTCCTGAATATTATCCCGTATTAAACCTTCAAGTAGTTTCCCTACTATTGAAGTCAGGCTTACAGGTCTGTAATTTCCCGGTTGTGATCTAGCTCCCATTTTAAATATAGGCACCACATCTGCTTTACGCCAATCTTGTGGTACTGAGCCTGTGGTAATACAAGATTAACTTGTAATTATTTTAGAGAAAATTTGGGGCCTACTGTAACAAATTGTTCTGTTTTCCTTTACACTGTAGGATGACAACGCTTCTGCTGGACCAAATCAGTGAAGATAATGATGAGCGGTGCGCAATAAGAGTCAAGACTGCTCTAGGGAAAATTCACAATATAACAGCATCTGAGACCCGCATCAGGCAGATGAGACGCAAATTGGGATGGAAATATGAATGTGTAAAGTAAGTGGTTTATTGTAACAAAGTACAGTACTGTATATTGCATATAGAACTAAATAAACTACAGTATACAGTAGTAATACCCCTGCAAATGTTTTATGGTACAGTATACAGTAGTTATATTGTTCAGTATATTGCAATAGTACTGTATGCAGAGTCCTCTGCTGTAGTTAGGACTGGACAGTAGGTAAAAGTGTGGTTTTAGTGTACCTGTAAAAGTATTCCTTCTCATTACAGAGCGTATCCTATGATAAGGGATGCCAACAAAATCAAAAGCGTGGACCAGGCACGGTCATGGATCAAAAGTGGCGAGACTTTTCAGGATGTCATCTTTACTGACGAGACAACTGTAGCTCTTGAGAGATTTGCCACTTTTGCATTCCACAAAAAAGGACGCCTATCTCTGAAGCCACGTCCCAAGCACCCAGTAAAGATGCATGTGTGGGGTGCGATTTCTAGACATGGACCAGGATGCATCATCATCTTTGAGGGTAAAATAAGGCCTTATGCACCGTACAACTGTAGTGTACAGTATTTGTATCTAATGTTACATTTTTTTTTCTTGTTCCAGGAATCATGGATAAAGTATTTTTCCAAGAGAAAATTGTCACCCATATTGTTGAATACATTAGGCATGATTTCCCATCTGGTCACCGTTTCTTCCAGGACAATGACCCTAAACATACTGGATCTAGTACCCATATTTTTGCGAGCGGTATCAACTGGGTTAAGACACCACCGGAGTAAGTTCTCCAGTTTACTGTACGGTAACTGTTTCTCATTGTTTTACACTGTTTATATCTTTTTAATCTCTTTAACTAATTCACTTTTTTTCCCCCTCCAATTCCAGATCACCAAATTTGAATCCCATCGAATTGGTGTGGCATGCGATAAAGGATCATATCAGATAAGTTGTAAAACCATCCAAAAAGGATGAATTAGCAAAAGGAATAATGAGTTTCTGGAACAACATTCTCACGGTACAAAGATGCAATAACTTTATTGATCATATTGCTAGCATGTTGCCTGTTCTTTTACAGCATAATGGGGGTGCCACCGGAATGTAGTAAGGCACTGCACTGTAGTAAGGTAAGTACAGTTACAGTAAGTATGGCACTCAAAATAACCATTTTAACCATTTTATGTCAGCCCTTCTAGTATTATACAGTATAGTATGTACACTATACAGTACATTTCTATTAGTGCTGTCTAACCTACTGTACAGTGTTATAGTTATACAGTATATAGCTACAGTACAGTATATACAGTTTAGTATAAAAACACCATACAGAGCGCAAACTGAATTCCTCACATACTGTACTGTATACAGTATATTTGTGACTTAGTGCAACCAAAGAAAAAAAAAACATGCTGTCGGGACCCCCACAGTCAATGGGGGGTATTTTTATATGTATTGGGTGGGTCTCACATATTTTAGCATTGTGTCCAGTATTTTTGGACATGCCACGTGGCAACCCTACCCACCCCCCCAGCCATCCTACAGCAACCGGCCTAACATCCCCCCATCCCCAAATCAATTGCACGATCTTCGCAGCCACCGGCCTTCCCGCAGCAATGCCCCCCCCCCCCCAGTAGCAGCCACTGGCCCCCCCAATAGCAGCCACCCCCGCCCCGGCCCCCCCAATGCAGCCACCAGCTTCCCCCAGTAGCAGCCACCAGCCCTCCGAAGCCACCGCCACCCACCGCCCATCTCCGTAGCCACCACCCCCCGCAGCCATCCAGCCTTCTACAGCACACCGGCCGTCCACACCCCACAGCCACCGGCCGATCCACACCCCACAGCCACTGGCCCTCCCCGCAGCCACTGGGTCTTGACCTGAGACCATCTACTATCTAGGTGTAATGATTCGGGAGTCACGCGCTCATTTGGTGCGCCACCAGCCCTACCTCCGTTTCTGCATGGGGCTCCTTCAGGGAACATCATCCACAGACCGCAGAGGCACGCATGCGTGCGTGCACTGCTAACGTCACCATTCTACTGCTGGGAAAACCTCGCCTCCTGATTGTGCCACCTCAGTGACACATGGGCGCGCATGTGACGCGTGTGCAACGCGCCCAAGCTACGTGGCAACAGAGCTAATCAGCTCCAGACATTCACCTGTCTCCTGCACCTGCCCCAATCACTGCTTCCGCTCGAGGCCGTCTATAGGTTTGGACAGTCCTGCCTATATATGCTCAGCTGTTGCCACTGGCAGTTTTGCTGAGCATATTCTGTGCCAGCCTTGTGCTTATCTGTTCTTTCCTTCACAGTCTTTGCTTGCTGAACCTTGCTGCTGTGACTACCTTGGCTTGTTCTTGGACTCTGCATCTCTGGAATACGGATCCCAGCTACCTCTGACCCTCCGCATCTCCCAACCCTGATTTCAGCACTCAGACAACTACTCTCCCATTTTCCAACCCAACTAAACGGCTAATAGTACCTTCAACGATCCAGTCTCTCCACTCTCGACATTGGCAGTATAACGACGACTTTTACCTCCCATCCGACCTGGCTACCTCGACCAATCTACACCTCCAGACGTGCCCCCGTGGCTGTGGATGGCGTTTATAACCCATCTCATCCCGGGGTTCCGCTTGTTTTTGTGGTGCCACATGTGTTACGTATTCTCAGCCCAACAAACATGACCCACCAGCGGTGGGGACCGTTCTTGGCTACGCATGCTAGCATGTTTACCAAACTTGAAAATAGTCTTGAGCAAGTGAATGACGAATGGACTGTTTACAAGCAAAAATCTACTGGCTCTCACGGTACAGGTGCAACACCCGACTCCTCCGCTCCCACCGGTCCTCCCTCTTCCCCGCTGGTTATAACCCTTGTACTTCTTAACCTCGACTCCTACTCCTAACCGCTATGCTGGAGATCCCCATGGTGTCCGAGCTTTCTAAACAATGCTTCATACAATTCGAAATAATGCCTTGTCGTTTTCCTTCCGAAAGATCCAAACTTGCGTATATCATCTCTTTGCTCACAGGCGAGGACGCGCTGGCTTGGGCTTCCCTCAAGTGGGATCAGAGATTGGATCTTACAACAAGACACGGAAACGGGAGTTCGCCAAAGAATTCAACGAGTCTTTCACACTCCTGGCCGTAGAAACTTGCTGCTGCTCTTTTGTTTCGATATGTTGAAACAGAGATTTATATATAGAACTATAATGAAAGTATGTTAGACAAAGCGATACAAAGGGTGACAAAAAGATAGAACATATCTTTTAAAACCAAAGATAAAAACAAAACACTAGAGAAGGTAGATTTGATTTTCCTTTTCTAACAATTATAATAGGGAAGCAGGAGAATCAAATCATTACTCAATAAACTTTGGATATTTTAAAAACGCCCCCCATTTTGGGATCAAGTTTTCCCGATAAACCAATATATTTTTTAGAAAGCAGCCACTGAAGCAAGCACATTTAGCACCAAGTTGCCCTTAGAACCACTAAAATCGGAGGAAATAGCTGGTTGCAGACAAATAAGGTTTTTATGGGTACAGAACGTGTAGGACTTGTCAGTTAAGGTCCGCCAGCAATACAGAATTTATTTCAAATGTACAGGGGGAAAATTCCTTGTGGATTCTTATATGACTTGTAGAACTGATCATGTTATATTCTTTTAGAATGTCCGTGCAAAAATGCAATACAGTACATTGGTTAAAACAAAAGACCTATAAGGACACGAATCCTGGAACTATTGAGTAGTTTAAAAGGAAATTAGAACACAGCTATGTATCTAATCCTTTGCAAAATTCCAATAAGGAGATAATGCTGGCTTGACCTTATTGCATAGAACACTTTCTGCAACATTGGAGAGAGGGGAACAGGAATGTGGAATTAAGGAAAGAGAAACATTCTGGATACATAAAATGAAAACATTATCTCGTAGGGGTTTAAACCTGGAAATTGATTTGTATGTACCATTTTTATGAATTTATTAATACCTGTCTC
>WSYH01013918.1:0-16367 GCA_036426205.1 Ascaphus truei | reverse complement strand
CCTTGGCACCACACAAACAACTACCAAAGAAAATATAGACAAGACACATCCCTACCCCATAAACAAAGCAGCTTCCGAAGTAATACATACCTAGGACATAAAAGCAAGATCCCCTCCAGTGGGAAGGGGGAGATCCAGAGTCCTCAAGCCACAACAAAATCACAATGACATCCACAGCCCCAATAAAAATCTGCTCACTGAATGTTAAAGGGCTCCAAAATAATAGAAAACGGAGACTTGCACTCAACGATATGAAAAAAACAGGGGGAGACATCATATTCCTACAGGAGACCCACTTCACATCACAGGACCCCCCAAATTTATTCAAAAAAAAATTCCCGACCTGCTTTTTTGCATCATTTAGTAGTAAGAAGAGGGGTGTGGCTATCCTTATCAGACAAGGCACCCCATTTAATCATGTCAGAACAACAATGGACCCAGAGGGTAGATTCCTAATGGTATATGGCTCCCTAGCGGGCTCGGCAATCGTCCTGATCAATGTATACGCCCCAAACGAGAACCAAACAGAGTTTTTACAAGCTGTTCTCGAGGGTGTTGACCCGGGATATCTGTCATCGATGATAGTGGGAGGAGACTTCAATATGGTCTTAAACCCTACCGAGGACAGATCAACCAACATGGGCCCCCCCCGCAAAACCCACTCCCAGATCAAGGGGAAAAGGTTCAGGGAAATCATGAGCGAATTCTCACTGGTGGATGTCTGGAGAACCCAACATCAGGGCCAGAGAGACTACACATTCTACTCAGCACCTCACCAGACTTACTCTCGAATAGACCACATCTTGACCACCAAAAATGTGATGGCGGCAGCCATAGAATCAGACATTGGCTCAATCACATGGTCAGACCATGCCCCGGTCACCTTGACTCTGTCAGTCCCCTTTGAAAAAACAACAACGTACACCTGGAGACTGAACGACTCACTACTAAATCACCCAGAGATCGAGAGAGAAGTCAGATCCTCACTTAAGGACTATTTCTCCCTCAATATGGGAACAGTCTCCTCTCCAGCAATCCTATGGGAAGCCCATAAGGCAACGATCAGAGGGAAATTTATTTCCATCGCATCCCACAGGAAAAAAGCCCGCCAAGCGCTAATCAAAGAACTCGCAGAAAACATAAAAGCAATAGAGCTAGCTCATAAAGCACATCCCTCAAAAAAAATATACAAGTCATTAATAGATGCTAGAACAAAGCTTAGACAAACCCAGCTGGAGGACGTTGAAAAGGCCCTCAAATGGACCAAACAACTATACTATGACAAAGGCAACAAAGCTGACAGACTCTTAGCTAGTAAATTAAGAGGGATACAAAAAAGATCCCAAATAACGGCGATCAAGAGTAGGTCTGGTGAGATTCAATATAGTGAAAGCAAGATTGCAGCGGAATTCACAAGATATTACACAGAACTATATAATTTAAGAGCTAAAAACGGCCGACCTGTACCGATAGCGTCAGAATCTATAACTCAATATTTAAATAAATGCCAACTCCCCTCACTGACGGAGGAGGAAAACACAGTCCTCAATGCTGAGATCTCAAAAGAGGAACTGGAAGAGGCGGTCAAATCACTAAAGCTTACTAAGTCTCCTGGCCCTGACGGTTTCACAAATATTTACTATAAAAGGTTCTTGCCAACCCTATCCACGCATCTACTAAAAATATTCAATTATTTTATGGAAGGGAATCAAATCCCCCCAACAATGTCTCTAGCCAATTTGGCTATAATACATAAGGATGGCAGAGACCCGATGCAATGTGGAAGCTACCGTCCAATCTCCCTCCTCAATAGTGATCTCAAACTATATAGCAAAATTTTGGCAAATAGGCTAAACCCAATATTACCGAGGTTAATTAATATCGACCAAGTAGGATTTGTCGCGGGGAGACAAGCCTCAGACAATACCCGAAAAATAATTAATATCATTGACCATGTTCACCTCACAGGCACCAAAGCACTCCTGTTAAGCCTGGACGCAGAGAAGGCGTTCGATAGAATAAACTGGCAATTTTTGGACCAGACTATGCGCAAATTTGGCTTTAAAGACGCATACTTAGAGGGGGTCCGTAGACTATATCAAAACCCGTCAGCCACAGTGAAACTACCAGGGGGCAATAACCACAGGTTCGAGATAACAAATGGGACTCGACAGGGATGCCCTCTATCTCCTCTCCTCTTTGCGCTAACGATAGAACCACTAGCATCAGCAATACGACTCAATACGGACATCCAAGGAATAGAAATTGGAAACAGGCAGCATAAAATCTCCCTATTCGCGGATGATGTCATACTAACCCTTTCCAAACCCCAAATCTCCCTACCCAACCTTCAAAAAGAACTCCGGGATTTTGGAAAAATCTCAGGATATAAAATAAACAATGATAAGTCAGAAGCCCTGAATCTAAGTCTGCCAGAGCCAGAGGTGAAACTCCTCAAACTAAACTTCAATTACCGTTGGAGCTCCTCTTGTATCAAATACTTGGGGGTTAAGATATCGAGGACCTACCAATCCCTATACCAACATAACTATCCGACCTTATTCCATAAAATTAAACAAGATTTAGAAAAATGGGGAGGTTATCAAATATCATGGATCGGGAGAATGGTCTCGGTTAAAATGAACATACTCCCTAGGTTATTGTATTACTTCCAGACTCTCCCGGTCCACATCCCTGGCTCGGAACTGAAAAATATCCAAAAACTAATCTTCCACTTTATTTGGCAAGGTAAAAAACCTAGAGTCCCTAGAACAGTTCTCTTGGCCTCAAGGGGGAGAGGAGGACTGGGAGTCCCAGACATCACAAAATACTACCTAGCTGCCCAACTGCGACAGGTGGTAGTCTGGAACGCAAACCCAAACCAATATTGTTGGCTGGATATAGAAACACAATATGCCGGAACGCCTTCACTGCCGGCTTGCCTTTGGTCCCTGAACAAGGAGGACATGCAGAATAGCAAATTCAAACTAGGCCCAATGAGACACACATGGGAGACCTGGACGAAAAGCAAACTCAAGTACAAGCTCACAACACCACAATCCCAACTTACACCGATTCACAAAAATCCGAAATTCCCACCTGGCTGTGAGCCCAGACAATTTGACCAATTTCAAACCAAAAACATCAAGGTGATTGCCGACCTCTTGAGCCTCGGGGAGTTCCTGAGCTATCAAAACATACAAACCAAATATGGAATAATAGGACTGAACGTGTTCAAGTACTTACAAATTCGACACTTTATCCAAACAATATCCCCAACATTGAAATTTCCCCCTCTCACAGGTTTTGAGCGGCTCTGCAGAGAAACAGCTCACCAGAAAGGTCTAATAACACAAATATGTGCGGAGCTAGAGAGGGGCACAGAAGCCCCCACACATGACTATATGCTGCATTGGGCAGCAGAATTGGGCATAGTTATAGACCGAGAGGATTGGGAAAGTATTTGGGAAAATGCCTCAGGAACTTCTATATGTACCACAATCAGAGAAAATATTTACAAAATAATGTTCCGCTGGTATCTTACCCCAGTCAGACTAAATCAAATCTACCCCCTGGCATCCGATCTATGTTGGAGAGGCTGCGGTCAAAAGGGGGACATGGCCCACATTTGGTGGACATGTCCGGAAATTCAGAAATACTGGGAAACAACACAAAAATTAATAGAGGAGGTCACAGACCTCAAAATACCTGTTGAACCGCTGACCTACCTGTTGGCCAGGCCCCTAGACTATCTGGACCGACCAACAGGAAAATTAGTCTCCTTCATCCTCACGGCGGCTAGGTGTGCGGTGGCAGCCGCCTGGAAGAAAGTGTCTCCCCCCTCAAAACAAACAATAATAAAAAGGGTGCAAGAAGTAATGGACATGGAGAGATTGTCTGCTTTCCTTAAGAGGTCTTCTACCTCATTCACTAATATTTGGGATCCATGGTACACCCACATGGCGCTCCTAAGACGAAACACCCCTTAACAGATCAGAGACCCAATGGACACCAAGATCCAAACCAGAACTGCCAAGAAGCTAGGGAATAAGACCTTTCCCCATTACACCCTCCCCCCCCCCCCCCCACCCCACCCCCCCTCTCTTCTCTATCCCCTCTCTGTTTCCATGCTCGCGCCGCCCCGTTGGACCACATATGGTCAGGGAGACGTTGAGCCTTTCCTCTTCTCTCCCCAGTTAAGGAAAAAAAAAATGTGTATTAGACGGGCTTACTGTTTGTATTATCTATACCCTGTAATGTCATAACTGTCTAATAAAAAAAATTGAAACAAAAAAAAATATGCATCCGCACAGAGGATACAAATTCATGATAGCAGAAGCGATTTTGTCCGCGTCGGGACACAAAGCCAACACGGGCCAAATCTATGATTTGATTAGAGCCAAGTATCCTTATTACCAAGAACCTGGGCATGCGCGAAATTTTAAATCCTCAGTAAGATTCACTTTATCAACTAATGACTGTTTTGAACGTGTGCAGGATAAGCTACAAGACAGGTATGGTTTTTGGAAGCTTGCTAAGGAAAAACATTTCACCGTGGAAGAGGGCACACATATTGTGCTAAATGGCATATTTATTCCTAATGCCAATAGCAATGGATCCGCTACTACTGTTCCGTGTGAATCGATACCTGCTGCAATATCTGCACCCTCCATTCCTGAAACCCACATTGTACAAGAACATAACTACTATGATTATGTACCAAGCCTTTCAGCTGAAAATGCATTGGAATGGGTACCCGAAGAAATGAACCTACCTCCGGACCAATTGTTTGAAGAAAGCTGTGGCGATTCCTATGAGCGCTTCATGGAGGAGATGTGTGTCATACAGGATTCAGCGTTTGGGTCAAGCGTGGATGCAAATGCCTTGCTTTTCTGGAGCGACCAGTTGCAGCCAGACGAAGTGTTTATTCTACAAGAATGGTAAATATAACAATCGTTATGCGTTGACTCTGCGTTTATTTTTTTTTTTTTTTTTCCGAACCACCATTTTCACTTTAAATGCGTGGATACACCGTAACATTGCAGACTGCATAACATGTAGCGATCACAAACAAATTGTTTCCTATTACAATATAGTAGAACCTGAAAGAGTAGTACACATTGCTGACGGAATAAATATACGTACTTTCCTATCCATTTAAACATATTAGCAACATGTTACCATAACTCTAACACATACCTGTTTTGTTATCATGCAACATCTACAAAATACAAAACCGGGTCCACCACGTATGACGTGGGACCCTTGTCATGTGCCAAGGCGTCCTTAAAAAGGATTACGGATGTAAGTCCCGCCCCCAAACGACGTGTGCGCGTCAAAGCCTATTGGCTGTGTTGTTTTGTTATAGTTACGGTAACTGCAGTGTGTCATGCGTGCGGCTCAGTGTTTGTGGGCGTACACTGGGCGTTAGCCGAATGTTAATTGAGTGGGAGGAGTGTTTGCGTGCGCTTCACGCTGCCTTAACATGACGTCACACGTATTGCATTTGCGCATTGTGTTATCGGCCGTGCTTTCTGTCCACACACGTCTGTTTAAAAAGAATACAGATGTACTCGTTTAGAACGAATGTAGTTTCGCCTTCATAGTATTTGAAATAAATATTTTATGGTTAATGGTATTTTCAACATGTATTGAACGCACAACGTACGCATTGTTTTGCGCATGCGCTAACAGTTAGTTGACCCAAGCGTGAAGTGCGTGCGCACACTAAGATGTGCGCGCACATTTTTCAGTATACAGGCAACGTTCACTTCATATACATAGTTATGCCTGCTACTAATTTAATGACAGATTACATAATGATGTACACTTGTAGTTCTAACATATAAGTGACTGACGTGTGTATCTACACAATCATACAGAGCTGTGTAACGTGTTGTCACGGATACATATATAGTAAGGTGCCATCTTTGACCATCATGTGTTTGCTGTATGTCGGGGAAGATACAATCGGATCAATGTATGATTTCAGAAGAGTCTACCTTTATATGAGATGATTGTGAGGAGGAGCCACCGACTACGATACTACATATGGAACTAATTTTATATTGCTTGCAGCGCTTATTAACAAACAATTAAAAATGTGATACCCTTATGCCTATATTGCATAAGCACTTAATTAACATAATGATGTTGCAAAAGAGTGCCTCATGAATTTTTATTGAGTGTTCTTTAATTACTAGTAACATTTTATGGCATGGTGTGTTTTATATATAACAAACCATTCCCACTCTGCTAACACATTTCTGTATTCTATTGTGTAATGGAACGTATGACTGTCGAAACTATGTAACAATAATAATAATAATAGCATGTTCATGTATAGCGCTGCTAGTTGTACGCAGCGCTTTACAGACACATTTTTCAGGCTGAGGTCCCTGGCCCGTGGAGCGTACAATTTATTTTTTGCCGCCTGAGGCACAGGGAGATAAAGTGACTTGGTCAAGGTCACAAGGAGCCGACACCGGGATTTGAACCAGACTCCCCTGCTTCAAACTCTCAGTGCCAGTGTGTGTCTTTACTCACTGAGCCACTCCTTCTCCCAATGTAAAGGACACTTACAACCAACTAGCCATTTCTTGTTAAAAAATCTCTTGTTACATGGGTATGTTGATAAAATGGTTTGGGACTGTAGCAAATAATGTTATTGCCTAGATGTTGTGGTCCCCTACAATGCATGATGTTCTGAATATTACATCAACATCATGTAATGAAGTACGTTTCTGTGTATATTTCATTTACCTAACTAACTATAGTTTACTGTGTTTATTAAACGTTCTAAAAATAAATAGTACAGTCAATATGATGATATAAGCTACCATAATAAAGCTGCTGTTATCATTTGTCGGTGTTATACATGGATCATACACAAATTGATACAGACACAAACAGTTGTCTTAAAAAGTGTGCCTATGCTAATGTGCACGTGATTGACGTTTAAAATTTGAGAATACTTGATAATTATCATCATGATAATGATGAAGTGACGTGAATGACATTCCAAATATATTACCAACATTGTCATAGTGGGAAATTAGAAATGCAAAATTACAGTAACATTTGCGACAAAATTGTGGTTTCTGTTAACAGTTTGACACTTGTTACATGTAGGTCACATCCACACACGTGTGACTTATACATACACATGTCACAAATTTTAATTAATGTTGACTATTAATTCCTAGCATTAATAAACACCTACATTGCTAAATATAAGATGTACTACGCATTGTTGTGATTACAGGCATTCATGCATGGAGTGTTATGATCAGTCAATTGCATTCGTGATGAATGAGCTCCCGTAAGTAAACAAATAAGTACAGTTATCCCCTTTTCTCCAAACACCTCTATATTACATTAATGGAATTTATAAGGAAACATACATAAAATGTGATGAAATGGGAGTAATCATTTTCTAATACAATGCACATGAAACCTCAATAGTAGCTAAATGCATGTACATGATACAGAAAGTACATGTATGTTACATTTTTCTTTAAACCAATATGTTGGGTTTTTACTTCAAATAATTATAGGAAGATTGAGGTAGGCACATCTTATGACAGATGTCAGCAAATATACATACCATGATCAGTCATACTGGAGATATACCTATAATGCAATGGAACAATATATAAATTGCAAACATTGACATGCCATCTTCAGTACCGTAAGCAACACAGCAAAGTGTGTATTTGGTGTTAAATTTGCAACACCATGTATATTTAATGACATTCAAAATGTAAAGCAGCCTGGTGTACACATCATATGGATGTACATGTTACACTGCACCAATAACATTGTAGGTAAGCATACTAGAAGAATGAATGACTATGGCCATACTATGTGTATTGTGTTAGCATAAGGAACAACACAATGCTAAAATATTACTGCTTTGTTACCCCAGTTGTATTCACATACATACAACTAATGTACAATTGAAGAGGGATTATATAACCTGTGCAACAATAACATACCGGTGCCACATCCCTTTGTGCACACAGCAGAGAAAAGAAAGGTGTGTAACCCATATTCATCTGTGTCCTAACAGAAGGTTATATAAATAAACATTATTGTTAATATAACATAATTAAACTATAAAAGTAGTACTAGGAACATATATGTTTTTACTTACAAGAAAAAAATGAATTGATGAGATTCTGGCGTGTCTGGCCACCACTGGCTGTTTGTTCATTTTCAGCAGCTACATGGGTGGGATGCTCGTCTACCAAAGGCGCAGCTAGGTCTGATTGTACATTGTGCCTGAGTGCAACATTGTGCAAAATGCAACAGGCAAGGATAATATCAGACACTTTTTGAGGCTTGTATAGAAGAGCCCCACCAGTTCTGTCGAGACACCTAAATCTGGTCTTGAGTAGGCCAAATGTCCTCTCTATAACAGATCTTGTAGATATATGGGCTGCATTGTACCTCTCCTCTGCTTCAGTTTGAGGGTTTAGTACCGGAGTCAATAGCCACGGCCTAATTCCGTATCCTGAGTCACCTATAATGAATGGAGCACACATAAGCTTACATTAGTGATAAGATTCTACAATGAAAACATTCCTAAAAAAAAATGTGTTTTCTGTTACAACATCCAAATGTGTACTCACCCAGCAGCCAACCATGTTCAAAATGTCCCTCTTCGAACGCATGGAAGACTGAAGAGTTCCTCAGGATAGAGGAATTGTGACTGGAACCAGGGAATTTGGGTACCACATGCATTATCCTCATCGTGGCATCACATACCACCTGTACATTGAGTGAATGGTAGTGCTTACGATTGCGGTAAACATGCTCACTCTGACTAGGTGCAATCAAAGCAACATGTGTGCAATCGATTGCACCCAGCACACATGGTATCCCTGCTATGTTATAAAAGCCATTCCTGACTTCCAGCCACTCTGTCGCCTCTGTAGGAAAATGAATATAATTCCTAGCGCGTCTATTGAGTGCATAGAGAAACTGGGTAAAGGCCCGCGAGAATGTAGATTGCGAGACCCCGCCCACTATGCCCACAGTTGTCTGGAATGACGCGGAAGCAAGATAATGTAATGAGCACAGCATTTTAACAAGCCCAGGGACTGCACGACCTCTGGCTGTCAAAAAATCTAAATCTCCCCTTATCTCCTCATAAAGAGATAAGATTGCTGCTGAACTCAAACGATAGCGACTTACTATCTCCTCCTCACTCATCCCATCTAACAGGGTTCTCTCCCTGTACACACGCGGACAAGGCACAACTTGTCTCCTCTGTCTTCTCCTCTGATCTCCTGTCCCTCTACCTGTCCCTCGGCCTGTCCCTCTCCCTGTCCCTGTCGTATCCGCGTGCCTGTCCCTGTCCCTCGGTCTGTCCCTCCCTTGCCCTATATCATTCTCTTGATCAGCAAGCATGTCATAGAATAGAATTTTCCTCCGTCTCCTAAACAATCGCAACATTTTGAAATGAGTAGCTGTGAATGAGCAGGTAATGGGCGTCCTTTAAATAGGTATGTGATGATGTCAGGTGACATAGTAAAATGCAAGGTGTTACATTAACATAATAAAGTACTTCTGTGCCAAGCTGTGTGCAGTTGATCTTAGAAGTATTTGTTGTGTGTATTCTGCAGGGAATGATGATATTTGACAATGATGTCACGTGAAGCTTTGTACAAACATTGCTTGAAAATAAATAGTTTAATGTGCAATGCATGTAACACTTCTGAACGCAACAGTCAGTCATGTTATTAGACAAAAAGGCTGAGATTGACGTGGGAAAAGTTTGCTGTAACATGTGTAATTAGCCATGTTATTGTCACATGTTGACAACAATGAATTGTCGTGTGCATATGCATCCATTTCTGTAATGAGGATAGTTGCTATAGAATGAGTTTACAAGGTGTCACAATGATTAATTACTGTACATGTGTGTAGAAGTTAGGTTGAAGTGCTTGTAATGCAACGGTTACAATGTAAACATGCAATGTGATTGAGCGTCCAATAAGTGACGTCATGAAAATAGGGAGGACCCAAAACTAGATGTAAACATGAGAAGAAAGATGTACATGAACGTTTAAAGATGCGTCACACATTACAAGCATTGTGTAATGTAAAGGAACATGAATATACGGTGTATGTGTGACATGTGTGACATGTGTAACATCATGTAAATAATTGTCGCTCAGTTCAGTAAAATGTGTGATATGATGTGAGGTTCTCCTTAAGAGTTGAGTATAGTATTTTCCCTTGACACATCATCACATGATGAGTAATGTGACACGCAAATGATGAAAACATGTAAAAGTACAATGTTATGCAAATAATACACGTCAGCTGTGACACAATGCAGGGAATGCCCCCCACACTGTAATGCAAATCACGTTTGTATTGTGAGCAATGAAACGTAAACAGTACTATACTGTTATACGTCCCCGCTCCATTGACTCCATTGATGTACAGAAGATTTTTTTTTTCTAAGTGCCGTTCCGGCAGCCTTAGCGATCGTTCTCCCCTCCAACCTGCCAACTTTAGTTGGCGGGCGAAATTGGCCATAACATCTCAATTTCGTAGTGCCGATCAGCCCCGATAAGCTGATTTTGGTACTTGAATCCAGCCGATTTAAAAAAGTGGCAACCAGTGGCGAAAACAGGCTTATCGGCAGCCGACTGGCCATAACAAAATTATCGGCTACGAAACCTGCCGAAATCAAGCACTTATCGGCGCTTACTGAATCTCAAACCCAATTTTGGCTATAAAATGCCGAAAAAATCCTTATCAACGCTTACTGCATGAGGCCCATAGAGATATAGAGAGACAGACAGTAGCTTTCAGATGAGTTTACCTGAGACAATTTTTGTTTTTTTATATTGTCAAATCCCTTCTAACCGGAGTAAAAAGTATATTTAGTCCTTCTCACCCAAAGCACACACACAAACAATATGTATACACAAACAGACAGATGTGCACATACAAACACAATATACTCCCCATCTAGGTCACAGTTCTTCCTTCAGGCCATGTCATGGCTATAGCTTATTAATGTAGCTCAAGGCTTTCGTGGTCATGCTGTTAAAAATACATTTCTGTCCCTCCTGATTGTCTGCTGCTGAATACTTACAGCCGATCATGATATAAACCTCAGTTTCTGACAACCAGGGATTTTGCTCCAGGAAAAAGAAGTGAAGCCTCAAGATATGTCCCTAAGTAATTATAATATTGTTTTTATTTTATTATTATAATGCCAAATCATACTTAAGTTCTGGAGAACTTAAAAGTCTATGATGAAGATAAACAATTAAAAAATTCCCTGAATTGTTGAAAGATGGAATGGGAAATAACAGAAATATGATAATAATTGCTATTCCTCCCAAGATCAAGATAGAACACTGTTTTCATGAATTCAAAGATTATAGCTGTACTGAAGTCTTTAGAAAAAATGTGAACATGCAGTTGAGACTTTCTTCTGCAGGAAAAAATGGTAACAATGCGGAAATACATTCAGAATTGAGAACAAAGTCTATACCACATGTATTTGGCTTTCTGTAAAGTATACCATCCAAACTAAACTTCGTGAGAGTAAAGGAAAGAGCATTAGGAGACAAACATGAATTCAAAAGAAATGTTCACTAATATACATATTTCCTCAAAAGATGGGGAAGAAAAAGTAGAAGAAAACACCACGGATTGTTTTGTACTAAAGTAGGAAATTTTCCAAATTTTTTCATGTGCCCCATATAAGTTATAAGATACCACTTCAAACTATACGTAGCTCAGACATATTGTACATAAACTTATAGAAACATCATATACTGTAGTTCCAGTACAAAGTGTATGTTGTTAAAGATTGAAATGTTGTTATACCTAAACAGTCTAGTCTGTTAAAGTTTGTAGGTACGTGATGTTTTCTTAAAGTATAATAACTGAATTACAGAACTTGACTTTGTGCAAACTAATTAAATGTAAGTTAATAGTATGTTTGCAAATTTGAATATGGTACTGTTGGAATCCAAAAGGTTTCCTGTAGTATTTTGATTGAATTAAAGGTACACCTTTTTGTAATAGTACAAAATGTATTCATTTAATATTAAATCTCATAATATCAATGTCTTCCACTTCTAATGCAAAAAGTTGTTTGATTATATTTGAGATACCTTCAAATCTAGTCCTTTTTGATTTTCTTTCTAAGATGCAGTAGATTAAGAGGACTTTAATTACATAATATAGTGTTCATTTTAATGGAAAGTTATTTTAATTCAGAAGTTATATGAATATAATATATATTAACTATTAATCTTACAATTAATTTGTTAAATTAATCAAAAGCGAAATATGTATTATATTGCAATATAAGATCTTGTTCTAAATTGGTATCATCTGTAATATAAATGTAATGACATTGATTTACTCGTCATTCTGTCTTTATGCACTTTATTGAATATTATTGTATATTGATGCTTTGTTACATTGTTGCCCAGATATATGATGCAATGCGGACTATAAAATTGCCCTTAGATATCATTAACATGCTTAGGTCCTACCTGTGGCATAAATCTAACTAAGCTGCTTTCACTTTAAAGGGGCAACATATTTTCTAAAAGCAAATATATTGTTTATTTTGTTTCTCTAAAAATAAATTCAGGGCCTCTAAATGGGGGAGTGTTTGTCATTTGTTTTCTTTACCTTTAGCCCACCCTGTTTTTATCACAGGAACAATAAAGATAAGGGTATGGAGAAAGAGGGGGCTCTGAATTCAATAAACGTTTGTACAAACAGAGTGACTTCACAGAAAAGGTGAAATCAACCCTCTCCCAAGTCTTATACCCAACGACATCTAAAAACGAACTTTAATAGATTATTTAAATTCACTTGCAGTAGTCAGATATGGGTAAAAAAGCCACCAATCACCCAGATGTAACCCTTTAAACATGCCACTTCCCTTAGTGGAATTAGGTCCTAGGAGTGATTGTCCCTTTAACATTGCTATCCTTCCCCATACCCTCCTTCTATCCCACACCTTTTTGTATTTACAGCTATCATACATCTGTTACATACATTGAGCTATATTTACACGATATGCGATTAATCTATAGAAAGTGCGTCTGCTAAATGTTATGCCAGTGGTTCTCAAACTTGTCCTCATGGAATACTGGCCACACCATATTAATAATCAATGCACTGGCACAAAAGTGAATGTCAAATTCACTCATACACACTCACACTACTCCCTGGCAGGTTCCTCTCTAATGTGCTCTGGCCATGTGACTGGGATGTAGATGAGAGCAGCCAATAATAACGGCTGTGGAAGAGGAGGGACTATGAGGGAGAAACCCCTTTAAAAAGGGTGGGTGGCCATTTTGGATCAGATCTGCAGGAACATGAGTGCTATCAGGTTCAGGCGAGGTCTGCATAGAGTGCATGTATGCACATGACATCAGGAGCATAGAGCTACCAATCCAGACGTGGGCGAGAGACCAAGCACTGCCGGAGGCGACCCTCAAAGGCTATAAAAAGCACAGTGGTACTGATGGACCTTTTTTCAAACAACAGGCCTGCAACAAGTTCAATACACAACGAAGTCCCACGGTGTGTCAGCACCATCATAAGCCACTACTGACACTAACTCACACCCATGCAGCGTTATTGGGGATTGTGTTGTCTTTGTTGAGAATCACATGGTGCCTGAGTTTATTAGTGTAATAGTAAATTAGTTGTATCAGCCATACTGTGTCTGTATTCTTCTTGCGTCTGACAGTAGGCCACGTGTGGCCCAGTAAGTTATTAACAAGGACTCAAGCCGAGAGATGGGCAAATTTTGGGGGCAGATTTGAATCCGCAGCAGATTATCCAGTTCCTTTGATTTGTGGATTTCAGTGGATCAATCTGAAATGGGCGATTCACATTTGGGAAATTTTCAATTATTAGTGCCAATACAGTCTGCGGATTCAGATAAACGTTGATGAATTTTTAAGAATCCGCCAATGAGCTGCTAAATCCGTGGATTGAATTCTACAAATCCGTCCACAGGTTGTATCCAATGGCGGTTGTTGACGAATCCCCACAGATTAAAACCGACCAAATTCGTTTGCGCATTTATCACAGTGAAAACGGATTTTGGGGGGAAAATACGAGAAAATCTGGGAAACAGATTTGGGAGGATTTACCCATCTTTACTCAGGCACCAGCCTCAGATACAGTCATATGTCTGATAGCTAAAAGTAGAGGGGTTACACATGTAACGGTATTCCCTGTGAATACAGACGCTACTGATACTGTATATTACCTGTATGGCTCTCAGGAGCCTAAGCCTCCGCTCGGGGAGCCTGGGGTACATACATATAACAATCTCGTGGTGCAACACCTCCACCTGGGAGGGATCCCAACGGAGTGGGAGGAGGCCCTTACAGGAAACAATCACAATAAGCACACGGGTGTAAAACAGGACTGGCTTTACTGCACATATGCACATAACTTAAACTCTATACCAATCACAAGGATCACAATACCAAGGATATAACGTATCCCCCACTCCCACCACCGTGTACCCCCACACCGTGTCCACAGTATAACCCCCCTTGTCCCGTGGTCAGCGCTGCCACTATGTGCGAGTACTCGTGTGGTGCACGTGCTTAACGATACCTGCCCAGTGCAGCGGCACCTGGGCGTTCAACAGAGCTTCGCAAAGGATCAGACGACTTCCGGGCGACGTCCGGTTCCTCCGGTGAGATGATCGGTCATTTCGGTCCACCCTTGGTACAGTTCCGCTCTCTCTGCGGAGTAGGCTTGATCCCAAGCCTCTAGATGGGAAGCGCAGCGTCCGCTGTGTCCCTAACTAGCACTGTAATAGTAAGGGGCAGGGTCCCTAATCTGGGGCCTGTCCCTGAAGCAACACAAACTACTGGGTGGCTCAGGGCTAACTGGGGGCTAGGGGGCTGCTGGCCTAATGCAGTGAGTCACTGGGGCCTATGCACTAAGCTCCGTTAATTAGCGCTGAAATGGGTTATATCGGTCGGCCGCAAAAGGCTGAAGCCATATGCGCTATTCACTAAGGCTGTTTGGCGCGTTTACGGCCTGCCTTGCCCAAAAGGGCCATAGCATGCAATCACCTTCTTCCCCTCCTGAAATCGTGCTTAAAGTTATTTAGCACGATAACTATTATAAACAAAGCAGCCTGTAAGAACTGCATGGAGACGCTGCGTTTCAATGCACGGCTCTTACAGGCGATCGTGCTGTCCAAATATGATTTTTAATACTAGTGTACATGAGCAGGGGGTCTCATGAGCTGAACCGCATTGGTTTCAGTTCCGAGGACCCCCTACTTCAGGAGATACAGGCCCCTTTATGGGGTGCCGGTATCCCCTGCAGAATTTCAATGTCCCGGTCACGTGACGCGGGAGCTTTAAAGTGCAGGGGATACCGGCACCCCATAACTGGGCCTGTATCTCCTGAAGTAGGGGGTCCTCGGACCTGAAACCAATGCGGTTCAGCTCAGGAGACCCCCTGCACATCTACACTAGTATTAAAAAACACATAACAATAAATAATAATTCATTACCATAGCGGATAGCCGCTATGGTAATGAAGCTGCATTAATGTACATTTTAATAATAGTGTGCGGGAGCAGGGGGTCCCCTGAGCTGAACCGCATTGATTAATGCCTCAGAGACCCCCTGCTTCCCGAGTTACAGGCCCCGGTATGGGGCATCGGTGCCAGTGTCGGCGCCATCTTTATAGCGTAAAAGACGCGACGTGGGCTCAATAAAGATGGCGTCCACACTGGCATCCGATGCCCCTTACCGGGGCCTGTAACTCGGGAAGCAGAGGGTCCCTGAGCCACAAATCAATGCGGTTCAGCTCAGGGGACCCCCTGCTCCCGCACACTATTATTAAAAATACATTAAAGCAGCTTCATTACCTTAGCGGCTATCCGCTAAGGCAATGAAGGGGTTAAGGCATAATAGCATGTTTATTGGGGACAATTGCCCCCAATAAACATTGCTATATTCAACACACATCCCCCCCACCCCCCAACACATACAGTACAGTAATGGGCAAAATTACTATTATCCACATATGGATAATAATGCATTTGCCCATTAAATATACATTAATCACAATAAATTCATTTTGCACTCACCCTTGTCCGGCACCCACGATGAAGGCCCCCCTCATCTTCCTCCCCGTCCATACACTGGAGTGCTGAAAAATATACACAATAAGAAAAAGACAAATATGCCAAACTAATGTCCCCTAACCCCTTAATGACTTTAGCCGTTATTAACCGCTACAGTCATTAAGGGGTTAAGCCACCCTGACCCGATACCCACCCTTCACCCATTTATTTGTACAGTGGCTTCATCATGTATATATAT
>WSYH01013917.1:0-16367 GCA_036426205.1 Ascaphus truei | reverse complement strand
TCCCCTTTGAAAAAACAACAAATTACTCTTGGAGACTTAACGATTCGTTATTAAATCACCCAGAGATAGAAAGGGAAATAAGAGCTTCACTTAAGGACTATTTCTTTTTCAACACAGGTACAGTTTCCTCTCCAGCAATCCTATGGGAAGCCCATAAGGCAAACATCAGAGGTCTTTCATCTTCTTTCTGTTTCAACTCCATGCTACCCCGATTGACCCCGGAGGAACAGGGGGACGTGGAGTCTCTTTCTTTCAAAATGTTAAAAACTGTATTAGGCCACATATGATCTGTTTTAACAAATTTGTTGACAATTATTATTGCCTAATAAAAAATTTTGGAAAAAAAAAAAAATCATTACCATAGCGGCTATGCGCTACGGCAATGAAGTAGCTTTAATTAAATTTTTATTAATAGTGTCAGGGGGTCTCCTGAGAAGAACCAAATTGATTACAGCCTCTGGGACCCCCTTCTTCCCGAGTTACTGGCCCCGGTATGGGGTGCCGGTATCTCCTCCAGTATTTAAATTTCAACGGAGGACAAGGACAGTGATGAGGATGAGGATGGTGATGAGGCTGGCAGGGGTAAGTGCAAGTTGTATTTACTTTATGCCGCTGGTTGATGTTTTATTTTAAATGGGCAAATGCACTATTATCCATATGTGGATAATAGTAATGTAGCCCTTGTACCTCCCCAAGTGAGATTGGGGTGGGTATGCTCTTCTAGCTACTAATTCAGGTGTTGTGCTGTACCTATTGTTAAACAGGAGGGCTGAGTGCTCCGCGGTGTTGTGGGAAGAACCAGGACAGGGGTACAGGTTACCTTGATCTTCCTCGGTGCAGCGCCTCCAGACAGTATAAATCCTCTATGTTGAGCAGCGGATGGCCCATACTGACAACTCTCCTTTCACAGCAGCAGACAGTAAGCACACTCCTTTGTCTTTTCATGGGTTTTATTTCATGCAGATCAGTACAGAGCTCTTACAGTTCTTTCATCAGCTTCCTCAATGACAGTGCCCTGATTCAGGCTTTAGGCCTAGATCAGGCCTGGTGTACCCCTCCTCCATCTCCTTATGAGGTGGAGGGCTGATGTTAGTCCTCACTCCACAGAGGGAGGAGAGAGAATGAGACAAGGCCCCCTCAATTTGGGAGTGCCAATATTTATAAAATGAGGTGGATGGCTGTATCCCTGCCCCTTAACAAGACAGGTTGAATACTGATTGGTTACCACTCACGATAGATGAACCAATCAGTACCCTTTCCTCAGGCTGACACTCTATGGTACTTGCTAAGGCCCGCCCTTGGAACTGGTGACACAATCCAAGTCTGCAAAAGCACACAAGGCCTTGAAAGAAGGAATTAACCCTTCCACTGCCTGCACCTAACAGGACTTACACTGGAAGGGTCCAGGCAGAGAAGTAGCGCCAGAAGCTAGGCTACGGTAATTGTGACCATTACTGTACTGTATGTGTAGGGGGGGGGGCGGGGGCAGGGGGATCTTTATAGCAGTGTACTGCACTTTTATTTTTTTCGGCACAGGATTGGTACTGCAGTCCAGCAGGGACCCCAGACACCCACGGGGACCACCCGGTGACCCCTGCCGGCCTCTGGTATCAATACTGTGCTAGGAAACAAAATAATGCTTTTATGCATGTCTCAATCTCTTTTGCGTCAGCCTTTAGCTGGGGAAAAATGATGGTGAAGTTTTATACCACGATACTTATCACTAACTAACTAACTTATCACTGCTTTGTGAATAGCAGTTACTGGCAAAAAACGGCGGGTTTGCCATTTTTGGCCTATCGGGCAAGTTTTTTTGTCTCTGGCTGTTATGGGGCGATAAAAAGCCATTAAAGCGCGATACTGCACTGTTATCACTGTTTTGTGAATAGCAGAGCAAGCAGTAGCATGCTATAAAGGCATTTATCGCCCACTAAACCACTTATCACTGCTTTGTGAATAGGCTCCATTAATGTTTATTATTTTACTGGTATGAACCGTTGCAGTTACAACCTTTGTTGTTTTAATATATTCCTGGCAAATGCCATTTTAATATCCAGGCGAGAATTTTTCAGCAAATAATAACACCAGAATGCGATTATATAATATAACAATGGTGTAGGAATCTCTTTGGGTTTATAAAGCAGTAAAGTATTTGAATGAGAAAAACAAACATTTTAATAACATGTAACAACCATCTTGTGAAGCATGTCACTGCTATGGATCCTGTCTAAATTCCCTATTAATAATACTACTCAATATAAAGTACCTACTACAAATTAGACTATTTTATAATGTACATATCGCCAAAAAGGGGTGTATTGCTAAATAAAGCAGAAAAAGGACTTCACCGTTGTCTTAGAAAGAAATGCTAAAATAAATGTTCCAAAAACTAAATTGAATACAAATTTGGAATCGTTTCTACTGTATATACAGTATAATCCCTTAACTAGCCTATAGTAAAACTAGTGTATAAGTGCATTGTAAAATATTGTTTTTTTTGCTTTCATAATTATCTTACACATTTTAACCCAAATTTTAACATTTATTAAGCTTACATTACATTAAGAAACAACTGTTTTTTTTTATGGTAAAGACATCCGAGTTTCACTGTATGGCAATCTGTATACTGTATGTTGCTTGGATATACGTAAATGTGCTCCTTCACAGAATATTAGAAGTTCTTGTTTCTTCAAAGAGAAACCAAAAAAAAAAAAAAAAAATCTTATCTGCCCCAGCTTCTGGAGAAAAAAACAGCAACAAATATGTGAGATAAAATTGTGAAACTGACACACAGTTCAAGGTCTTTAAGCAATTTACAGGCCTTTATTTCATCACTTTGTTTGGCAGAAATCAACACAGGGAGTGCATACTTAAATAAGGTAAAAGAGGGAAATGATGTGGTTGTGCAGAAGAGAAACTAAGATGTAACTATAGGAATTAACCTAAGGCATATTATGTTGGACACGAAAACAGGAAATCTAAAAAAAAGCAGAGCACAATATACAGTATTAAAATAATCAAATGGTTTCCCTGTTGAATTATGATTAGGAACCCCTATATGATCTCCTATAGGAGCTTTATTGTTCCTATATTGCATTACACACAAAAGGACATATGTATCAAGGCAAAACCGGAGCAACTCTGGGATATAGATTTTACCAGATGTATGAAAGAAAATAATCCGGTTAATTAATTGGATTATTTTTGTTGGTACAAACAGGGAAAAACTGATACAAAAACACTGCACCAGATTTATCCTGGGAGACTTTCCTAAATAACTCTTATACAGTAGTATGGTGCAGATCGTCCCCTCACCCATCCTTCCCCCAAGAATTGCACCACTTTGCCCTTATACATATGTAACAGATTTTCTGGCCTGGCCTGACCCACCCAATCTCACATTGGCCCCTGTGGTCTAACCAGTCCCCATTACATGGTAGTGTCTGGTGGTGCACCTGTTGGCAACAGGACTCCTGAGTCTCCCGCATGATGTTGTGTGGGGAATGCCAACCCAGACAGGCAGCTGAGGTAGTGTGCATGAGTCCTACCTATATCCAGTGCAGCGCCTCCACCTCATCAGGATCTCTGCGTCCGCAGGAAGATGTGACTGATGAGGAACTCCTCTGTGGTGCCTCCTCCTGTGCAAGAACTTCACACCCACACAGCAAGGATTTGTTGAACTTGAGCATCTTTATTGTAGTTGCGGTATGGCCTAGCTGCCCCTCGCAATGATGAACTCAGCCGCACATCTCGGCGTGTGATCCCTTCAAAGGTACACCCTCCCAATGGAGAGGGATCCCCTCTCCCCTCAGGGAGATCACCCCTGTGCCAGGTCCCTGGACACAGTATGGCGTTGATAGCTTGATACTGATTGATTTAGTATAGGGCCACTAGTTACAGCACTAGCGCCCTCTTTCCCCAGGTCTCAACGCAGACCTGCTCCTTACTCCAACACACTAACTTTGAACAGTGCTGTGCCTTATATCTCTCAGGAGGCGGGCACATCTCTGATGTCACTAATGGTGGACTCAGAGTATGTAACCACTCCCATCCACACATAGGGCACCTCACCAGGGTGTGAGGGCAAACCTCCATGATTACTGCTGGCATCCCTGTAACTTACCAGGCCTTACTGCCAGCAGGAGAGGAAACTGCAGTCCATTTTACAGCATGGCTACATTACATTAATTAAAACAAAATATTTTTTCATAGTTTTCATGAAGATGAAAAAAAAAAAAGCTTATACCATTTACAAAAAAGAGGGGCTAGTCTAACAATAATCAGATTATTATTTTGACCTGGTAATAGGGCTGTGACCCCATCCAATCGGTGTTAATACCATGGTCTTTAGCCATGATAGAGTTGCTGGTTTTACCAGTAGTTATACATACATTATATTTATGTCCCTATTACATTAAGGGGGGAAATCCCTCATTACCCTGCAATAGTGCAGATCAGGGCAATATTGCATAGACATTCCTATTTACTTTTGTAACAGTGTTTCCCCCACCCGGTGGGAGATTTGTCCATTACTACGGTGTATGGTGCATATACCTGGCTGAGTCGTCCGCCGATGGTAGTGGGGACACAAGACTAGGCTTCTGGGGTTCATACCCCACATATCTCTTTAGCAGGGCAGCGGCACCATCTGTCCAAAAAAGAGTCTATTTTACTAGTCTCAAGTGACTTATAAGCCTCCCCAAACATCACTTTATACAATACGCTTTAAGATACCTGTGCATGAAAAAGAACAACGTGGAGAGACCTGGGAAATATGCTAATTTCAATCATTTGAAAGCTATACTTTGTGTAGCCAGGTCCCCCAGACTGACCCTCACCTCCGTTGTGGTGAGAGAGTCAGGGAAGGTTGTAGGGAGCGCTCCGGTGCACCGAAGGCTCCTCGGCGGCCTGAGCATCCAGGGCGCCGCCATTTCTGTATTGCGCATGTGCAGTAGTCCTGTAGGCGAAGGCGACACCAGAGAGGTCACGCATGCGCAGCATGTGGTTGCGCAAGCGCGCGAAGCAGTGACCAACCAGAGGAGGTTTAGAGTTGGGGACTACAAGTCCCAGGAGCCTCAGCAGGACCCGGTGACAGCCGGGAGCCAATAGGGCGAGGAGACTGAGCAGGGAAAGGTTAGGAGGTTGCGCAGGGGAGCACGTTGGGCAGAGAAGATCGGGAGGGGGACGAGGAAGGAGCTCAGCGTGTAGAGAGGCAAGTAGCCTCTACACTAGGCCCGTATGCCCCCAGGCCCAGATAGGCCCTGAGTCACAGGCAGTCAGAGTTAATGTAGGGACAGGCCCTAGAATATGAACCTGTAACATTAGTAAGTGAAGCTGTTAAAGACACGGAGACTGTCACGGTACCATCCCAGAGGTTTGGGACCAGACATCTTCAGGCATATCATCAACCCTCCGGGTGGGATCGCCCCGGAAGGTATCACCGGCAGCTCTGCGTCTTCGGATCCTTTGTGAAGTCTGTTGGCGGGCCCGAGCGCTGCAGGTAACATCCTTTAAGTGCACCAACTATAATATCATTCATACTAGTGGCTGCGCAGTCATACACATACACTCACTTTGGGGGTTTATGGTGTGGGGTATTGGACACGGTGTGGGAACACGGTGAAGGGTCGCATCCTGCGAGACGCGTTAGTTATTGTGTCTCCTTGAAGAGTAACATAGACTTGAATGATATGCATGGTTTTGGTTACCGTTAGTAAAGCTACTGTTTCTTTTATATGCTGTGTGAGTAGTACTGTATTATTGTCCTGTGAGGAACAGCTCCCGCTCTGCTGGGAGCCGTCACAGGTGGAGGCGCTGCAATTGGTAAGAGATTATCCCTATATATATATATATATATATATATATATTGCCCCAGGCTCTCCGTGGCAGAGGCTTAGGCCCTGCGAGCCAACAGGTTAGATAGCATTGGTAGTATACTGTATTCAGAAGGAAACAGGGCTAAATTTGCATGTACAAATTAGCATATTTCCCAGGTATACCACTGTAACTCCCTTCAACATCCCCCCCCCCCCCCATCGCAGGTGGAGGCGCTGCATCGTTATACGTAAGTTGTCCACAGTAATATTACCCCAGGTTCCCCGTGTTGCGGAAGCTCAGCCCTCCTGTGAGCCAACAGGTTATGCACCACACTTAGTAACCTTGTATGTTCCTGCCCCCACACATTATGATCTGCGATTGGGTGGGGGAAAACCCGTTACATGTAATTCAAAACAAATGTTGAATAATTCAGTTCTTTATAATTTAAAACCATCAGACCATCTACCGTATGTATTGCTTCTTTAAGCATGAGGACCCTAGGGTGATTACGAAGTACATCCTCAGCCAATTCTGTTTTGATCATTTATTTCCGACAAAAGACAGAAATGCCCAATGTTACATCCAATATGACAAAAATACACAGTGATATTACGATATATTCTCTTGAAAAAGGGTCATTTAGTTAAACCATGTGGTCAAAGCGTTACAAGCCTGCAAGCCACATCAAGGCATGACCATTAGCAGGTCCTAACACTACCTAATTAAAATTCTCATTTACCTCTATGTTTGGGGGGTGAATGATCACATTGGATCTGTGCAAACCCAGTAACATGAAAAAAACCTGATTACCTGAAAAGTGGGGAGGGGCAAGCTTAAACCCTGGGGGGGGGGGGGGGGGGGAGGGACCACCAACCTCCAAACAGCTGAGACCAGCTGGAAAAAAAGTTTATAAACACACAGATACCCAGCAAGCTCAAGAAACCCCAAAACATACCACATAATATATATACACACACCTGTCAAAAGGCCACTAACCTCCAAACAGCTGAAACCAGCTGGAAAAAATGTCAGAATTTTAATCAGGTAGTGTTAGGACCTGCTAATGGTCATGCCTTGATGTGGCCAAAGGATTTCACTAAATGCCCATTTTTCAAGAGAAAAATATTGTCATATTGGATGTAGCATTGGGCATTTCTGTCTTTTGTTATATACCTTTGGCCACAATCAGAAGCTCTCCTTTTAAATATATACATATAAACGAGGACTTAAAGCTGGGGTGCTTTCTATGATATGGATAACTGTTTTGAGTATTTTGCTTATTCCTTTTTTTGTTCCTACATGGCTTCCCTATTGTTATGCACTTATCACTTCCCTCACCTCCTTTTCTATGGGTGATTTATCTTCTACCTAGGTGTGTTGTGGGTGTCTGGTTGTCTGATACTGTCACCCACTGTCTTGCATGTTATTGGCCTTGGCCTCACTTTGTGTGTCCCCATGTGCATTAATAAACAAGTTAAAAAGCAAGGGTCCCAGTACTGATCCCTGAAGTACTCCACTCAAACCCAAACCCAACCTGAAAAAGTTCCAACCTCTGTTGTCTATCCTTCAACCAGTTTTCAATCCAGGTGCATATATTTTTACTGAGTCCAATTTGCTTTATTTTGAACACCAACCTCTTGTGTGGAACCGTATCAAAAGCCTTTGCAAAATCTAAGTAGACCACATCAACTGCATTACCCTGGTCTAAATTCCTACTTTCCTCCTCAAAGAAACAAATAAGGTTAGTTTGACATGATCTATCCTTCATAAATCCATGCTGACTATTACTAATAATGTTGTTGTGCATTAGGTATTCCTGAATATTATACTGTATTAAACCTTCAAGTAGCTTCCTCTCTATTGAAGTCAGGCTTACAGGTCTGTAATTCCCCGGTTGTGATCTAGCTCCCTTTTTAAATATAGGCACCACGTCTGCTTTATGCCAATCTTGTGGTACTGATCTTGTGGAAATGGAGTACCTGAATATTAAATGTAATGGTTTGGCTATTACTGAACCTAACTCCTTGAGAACTCTTGGATGTATGCCACCTGGGCCAGGTGCCTAATTTACTTTAATTTTTTCAAGCCGCCTATGAACTTCTTCCTCAGTTATCCAATTGTTAATTAATATGGAGATTGTCGCTTCCTACTGCGGCACTACTATCGAAATTGATTCTTCCCTGGTAAGCACAGAGGCAAAGAATTTGTTTAATACCTCTGCTTTTTCCTTATCTCCAATAAAATATAAATTATAAGTGTAATGTTGTTTGTAGTAGCTTACTGTAAAAATAATACATTATGCCAACCTATACTGAAACCTCCGAGCTGCGTGAATTTTTTGGGGGTACTGATACAGTACATAACTTAATTTTAATTGTGAGCTAACACTATAAACAGACTTTTTAGGATTTATGCGAAGTTTAACTTGGCAGACAATTTTGATGCACTTTCTCTTTTTTGGGACACAAACAAACATTCTATTTTAGTAGATATTACTTACATCTGTGCTCCAAGCACAATCCATTTCTGTGTTCCAAAAAAATTGAAGAAATCATTTTCGATGCTGACGGCGCAGATTGAGAGATTGCAGGGTAGTACACAGGCGCACATAAGCACAATTTAAAATGAGCTTTTCGGGCGCCAGTGTTACACCAAAAAAGCTGTTTGTAACAATTCTTACAGAGGCTCCATTATAGTGTTAGCTAAACAAATTCATGGATCTTCATTGATGTACTTGCGCATGTTGCTATTAAAAAAGAATGCTCTCACCTCACTAATTCTAGAACTCTGTAAATAAAACAAGGTATGTGTCATTTAAAGTGACAATCCCTTAGGTCCAAAGCAGTGTCATTTTTATGGAATGTCATCTGGATAGTTGATACCTTTTTTTTTACCCTAATCTGACACCTATAAGTATTTTTAATTTATGTTTTAAAGTCAGACTTGGGAGGGGTTGGATTTCCTCTAGCTACTCCTTCTTCAAATTTTCCCATGTTATGATGCGTGTTTTCTAGTGTTTTGATCGGGTGTAGAAAATTGCATTTTAGCGTTGTCTGCAATACCGTCGAGACACAAGTGGGCGATCGTGAGTTGTTGTCTTAAAATCTAAAAATCTACAGTGTAAGTGCAATTAAACCTGTCTTTTATTGCCGTACAGTTCTGAAAGTGTGTGTGTGTAATTGCAATTTGAAGATTAACGTTACGAGTTCATATTGTAAACTGAACATGGGAAAGAAGTCCTATCTGAGGCTCGTTAGCCATACACAAATCCCCTAAGTGTAGAAGATTAAAAATAAGAGCACACACAACAAAAAAAGTATTTTTAACGAATTAAATGTTGTATTTGTGCAGGATAATAAAGGAAAAAGGAGTAATACGAAAATACGTCGCCTCTTCTTCTGAATGTAAAATATTTATTCCGTGCATGCTTTTACGGTATGTCTAATTGAAACCTGGTTAAAACGCATATGCGTGGCATCACATTTCTGCGCATGCGTGTATGTCAAATTGGAACCTGGTTGAAACGCATATGCGTGTCATCACATTTCTGCACATGAGTGTATGTCGAATTGGAACGTTGTTGAAACGCATATGCATGTCATCACATTTATGTGCATGCGTGTATGTCAAATTGAAACCTGGTTGAAACACATATGCGTGTCATCCCTTTTATGCGCATGCGTGTATGTCGAATCACCATGCTATATTCCTTGGAAATTATTTTGGCCATTGCTGCTTTTCAGAAGAACTGAAACACTAATGAATGTGCATTTAATGTGTATCCTATGTGAATTGCATCTTCGTTATACATTATGATGTTTTTAAAAGGTAAAGCGACAGGTACAGGTATAAGCCTATATTTGAGACTTTACAAACGTAGCCCCACCCTACACCGAATGCTGCCCCTGTAACGTCAGCGGTACTGTACATAAAAGCTCACAGAAATTGCATAGCCACAATCACAGATCTGGATCCAAACCAACTCTTGTTCTCTTGTGCTTTCAGATACTGTATCTTGTGCAATTGATCGATCCCACTTCTACGGACATACAGTAAGAACCTGCTTGCTGCTGTACCAGGCAAAATCCTTAGAAAGTGAAAGGCGGCAGCTGTACCCGAGACCCCCAAAAATAGAAAGGCTAAAGTGGGGAAAGAAAACCAAGCAGCACCCAGCACCCCCATCGCTCTCAGCTCCAGACCCTGCTCACCTCACCCTGGATCCAGCACAGCCCAACCCGACCCCTCTGCTCACCTCGCCCTTGATCCAGTACAGCCCAACCTGATGCCCTATGCCCACCTCGCTCTGGATAAAGCTGTTCCCAAGCCAGTCCCACAATTGCCGGCCCACCTTGCATCAGATTCAGCTTGGTCAGATACATGTTGGAATTGTTTAGTGGTTGTGGAACATCTGCCTCAATGCAACAATACAGGTACAGAGTGGAAGACAAGTTAGACCTGATTTTGGAGAAGATGGAGAGGGATATCTCGGGTCTCTATTCTATTCGAGGCCCACAGCAGCAGCAGAGACTATGACACCCCTGGAGGCACCCTGCCCACCCCTGAGGCACCCTCTCCATCCCTGTGACTCCATGCTATACCCTGATGTTACAGAGCATCCCAGACGAGGAGGAGATTTTGTCTACAAGCCGCCCAGACAGAGGGAGAGACCTGCAGGAAAGCGTTATTACAGAGCAATTAGCCGTGCCTGATTCCAAAGGACCACAGAGGCAAAGACCACAGATGATCCGTGGGAATGCGGTGCTAGTTTTCAACCACCATGTCAGTTTTGACCAGTATTCCCAGTGCTGCAAACAAATTTACTATCACGGCTCAAGGGGGAATGGGGGTGATTCCCACCAATTTGAGGAGAGACATAATTGATGAACTAAAGAAGCAGTTTAAAATGAGGATACTAGCACACTAGTGCCTACTATAATTTCTGCTGAGTATTGCAACCAACGCTACATCTCAATATTCCCGGCCACAAGCAGCCAAAAAAGTGCCAGAGGGGTGCGGAGGATTCACCACCTGCAAAAGCAAATGTGCCAGTTAATCATGTTCCATCTGTATCACTGCTTTCTGATCTTGCATCATAAATTAAACACAGATATAGTACACTTTCCCATAATATTTATGATCTCATCATCCACAAAGTAAATGGCAAAAAAGAGTCTGATAAACCACATCTGGAACACAAAAATAAAATGTATTTGTTACTAATCATTACCAATCTGTTAGCTATGTACACACACGACAAGTGGAAGGCTATGCCTGTATTTGTTGTGTGGTGGAGTAGCAACACCGGTTCTGGTTTTCATTCTCCTTCGCTGCAGCAGACTGCTTCATTAATCCCAGCAGAGCTATACTTTTAAATATCAGACACTCCCCAGTCTCAATTGCTAGCAGTAAAATCAGAATCCACCATCCACCCCTTCTCCTTTTCATATACCTTCTCCATGGTGTGGGCCTCTTACCCTCCGTCCTAGACCTTTTACCAGGGTAATAAAGCCAAAGGACCTGACCCTACCACTCGTTCCCAATCCATTATCTACATACACACATGACAAGTAAAATATATCTTAGCTCTTGTATTTGTTAACATATATCCCACAAGAAACAAACAGGGAAGAGTTACAAGGGAAATACAACACGATCATTTTAACTGGTATGTACCACTTCTTGCAAAAACAAAAGTATTCATCCTACCCTTACCACATCTTTCCAAGTTATTCCTTCTTTTTCTCTTGCCAAAACCTCAAGTGTTTCGGAATCCACCCTTTTGTGTGTATTTTAATCTGAAAAACATAGAGTGGGTGTATATTTCTTTTAGGAATTAGTCTTTTTACAAAAAAAAGGGTGTGTGTGTCGAGCACGCGTTTTTAAGTGAAACTTCTTTTTCTTTTGTCACTGTTTTGTCACAGAAATTATATGTGATGGTGATGTTTTCAATGAAAAATCAAAGCACAATTTCAGTGACAAAACGCAAAGAAGTGTGACTTACAACGTGCTTGCCCTGTTTAAGCTATATGCACCTCTATATTTATACTAACTGTGCATTCCTTGTGTGTGTGTGCCTCAGTGTGTCTCAGTGTGTGTGTGTCTCAGTGTATGTGTGTGTGCCTCAGTGTATGTGTGTGTGTCTCAGTGTGTGTGTGTCCCTCTGTGTGTGTGTGCGCATGAGTCGCCCTATGCTGCTTTTGTGGAGTCCGCTTCGCATGCACAGCGTGTGCCGAGCACAGAAGGCCTCTGCGCATGTGCGCCGGAGGCCACTGCAGATGCGTGCCATGTGCGGGAGGCCTCTGTACATGCGCGCCGAGCTGCCAGCACTTACGTCGGCCATGGCCTCTTCTGCCAGCAGTGACATCACTTCCGGGAGTGCACTTCCATCACCAACCAGGCAATTTCCTCCAAGGGAAATTTTCATATGGAATATGCCACCATAGAAATTTCACTTAAAAAATTATTCTATGGCATGACACATCATAGTTAAAAAGACAACATTTGTTTAGTTGTATTAAAATATTTCTATTTATACTATTACAGTTGCAACCAACCTTCAAATTAAAAATAATGTATGATATGATGGCAAGCAATTTTAGAGACAGTGTGAAACAAATCTCTATATTTATTTAATCTGTGTCTATCTACAATACAACCACCACCATCATCAATCATGATTACTGGTGCTAGCTGCCATCTTTCCAGTGGCATAATTTTTTTTTTGGTTTGTACCAATTTGTAGGGGCGGAAACAAGCCAACACTCGGAGCCACAGATGTAACCTCCACTTTTTCTACAGTATGTATAACCTAATTGTTTCATCTCTGACACAAGGTGGGAGGAAGGACTCAAGGACATACAGTACTCCTTTAATTTACATTTCTGACCTGTGAAAAACGTATACATATACATGTAGCCCTCTTTCCCTTTTACCTAGATGGGTCTACTAGTGCTGCATATACCTGTAGGCTCACAGAGATCTGAGCCTCCGCCACTGGGAGCCTGGGGCAATGAATATATTAATTGGCAGCACCTTCACCTGCCCAGGATCCCAATACTATGAGATAACCCCAGACAGGAAACAGTAACAACAGCTCTTAGATTAACTTGATAACCTTTCCTGCAGGTGCTACACAGAATACACATGAATAATAATCAACACGGTTAACCATAACCCTTTCCCTCCGTATAAGCGTTGACCCACCACCGTGTATTCCCACACTGTGTCCAATGTACCGACCCAGTCCCTTCGTCACTTAACCCCTGAGTGTCCCCAAAGAACCCACCCCCAATGCATGATCAGCACCTGTAAGGTACCAGTATGTTGGTGCACTTATTAAATACCTTCCGGGCGCTCCAGCACCCGGACACGCTGATTACTTCAAAAAGGATCCGCCGCTCCACGAGGTCCTCAGCGAGATCCTGAACTCCACAGAAGAGGTTGGTCGGACGGCAGTCCAATAGCCTGGTCCCAGACTAGGAAGATCAGGTTACTCAGCTTCAGCAGCTATGTCCCTGACTGTCACTGACTACTACAGGCAAGGTCCCTACCTAAAGGGCTGTTCCTACAGCAACCACAAGCTGAAGGGCCTTATCTGGGGCCTAGGGGTATCCTGACCTAATTCAGTGGTTCACTGACCCCTGCACACGCACCTCCTCCCCTCTCTAGCTCCCAAGATCAACTGCCTCTGCTTCCCCAGCGCGCGAAAAGTATCCACTGCTGCCGAGATCCTTGTCCTGCTTGGCCACGTGTGCGCTGGCCCCTGTGCCTGCTGGGGGCTGTAGTCCCCGCTGGCTCTGTCCCTATCTGCCGCCGCATGCACCTATACGACTGTGCGTGCGCCTGCAGTAATGGCCACCACGCGTGCTCCTGCGTATGCACAACCTACTAAGATGGTGGCACCCTCTCTCGAGTCCACCCCGAGCTGTGGCGACGCGCTCGCTCCCCGTTGCGACTCCCCAACCCGCTGTGGCGGAGGTAAGCGCGGAGTACCGAGCACCTCAAGGGAGCCTGGCTACATACAGATTACAGAATAGTGTTTTGTCAGACTGTTGCCACGGCAGTTGAGTGAGTAGTGAAAGCCAGGCAGAGAGACTTTACAAGAAAAGCTGTTGCTGACTAATAGGAGCAGAAGGACTGTGAGGAGGAATGTTTTTCAGACTCTAGCCAGGCCTCCACCTCTGTGTGTGCAAGAGTAGTGGGGCACCAGCAGAACTACTCATGTGAGGGAAGAGTCTGTGTAAGAGTGAGAGTGTTCATCAGTAAAATATGTGAAAGTGGGTGCTGAATGGCCTTTAGCTATTATAATACAACAGGACTGTCAGAGGAGTTCAATGTAGCAGTTGTAGGAGTATATAGGGGAGGGATTGCTTGGTGCTGTTAGGTGCCAGACACAGTGATATGTTAGTCACCAGATCAGTGACCTCAGAGTCAGCGAGTGGATCCCAATGAGTGGAGTGGACAGGTCTGGGGTGAGCCCAGAGAATAGCAAGCAAGATGAGCTGTCCAACACAATCCTGGAAAAGGGCCCAGGACTTAGCCGTGGCTGGCAGCATCCAGCTTGAGGGCTTAGCTTAGATCAACATGAGGGCTCAGAACCAAATCCAGTGCCAATCGATTCATTTTGCATCCCCATGGGATAGAGCTTTTGGATGTCCTGTACACATCTTTGAGACAAGAGTCTGAGGCTGCTTGAGGGATGATTGAATGAATCCTTGCACACTAATGTCTCGTCCCTGTATGTTGTGGAGTGGAGATGGCGAAAACTTTTTATTTTATTTTTAGGTCACTTTTATTTATTATATTTTATTTTTGCTGTGTTATGGCCTTTTCATTTTAGCTGCTTGAAGTCTGTAGGTATATACATTTTATATCAACGTGTGACTGCATTTAAAAAATGGTGTGCATTATAATGTCACAGGCCTTAAACTCACCATAGATGTACAGCTGCAGGGTCTAGTGTGAAATTTAGAAACTAAATTAAAGCTGTGCATAGCTGTAACATGAAAAAATAGTGCTAGTCGGCACATATGTGACCTTTAATATGATAAATATCAAACACAGAGAAGAACACTGTATGAAGTAAAGACACTAACATACAGATAAGGCCCTATACAGCCATACCCCGCTTTAAGGACACTCACTTTAAGTACACTCGCGAGTAAGTACATTTCGCTCAATAGGCAAACGCCAGCTCACGCATGCGCCTGGCAGCACGTCCTGAACAGCAATACCGGCTCCCTACCTGTACCGAAGCTGTGCGCAAGCAGGGAGACTATAGAGCTTGTTACACATGCATTATTTACATCAGTTATGCACGTATATGACTATTGCAGTACAGTACGGGCACCAAAAGTGGGAAAAAAGTAGTGCTTCACTTTAAGTACATTTTCACTTTACATACATGCTCCGGTACCATTGCGCATGTTAATGCGGGGTGTGCCTGCATATAATGCACTCAAGGTCTGTGGGAGAGAGTACCCTACTGAGTGAATAATTGCAGTACAAAGGAGATAGTCTGGACCAAGTAGTGTGGGTAAATTGTTGTTTATTAAAATACTTTATTGAGAATAAACTATTAAAATATAATGGAACCAGTCTAATGTTGTGAGTATAGGAACTGAAAGTATTCCGTGCTGATGCCCCGTAGAGGGTCTATATTTAGCAAGATATACTAATTATTTGACACCTGCACAATGATAACAGTGCAAGTGAGAAGTCCAAGTAAGACTAAAAACATCAACACAATGAAAGACCAGAAGCACAGGTACCCAATGCCTAGTGTAACGTGGCTTAAAGGGCTGCTTCTGATAGGTCATGACATCACTGGATAGCCTGTAATTCGTAGCACTCACAGAAAGCACTGGAGTGTTATTAAATAAGTATCACCTAACATGTAATGCCTCTCAGAAATATATAATACTGTCAAAGTAAAATCAATTGAGGGCAACAATGTAGTGTGGTGAATAACGGTGTGAGGTGAATGTAAGCCCACACACTGATTAAAGACACACAAGTGCACACTTGCAGTGTTTGCCACAGTGATAAGTGGACAAACACGTAAATGGAGTAGCTGGATTCGCTGAGTTGGCAGTAGAGAACCCCGCATAAACTAACCCTGAGCGCCAGTAACTACACACAGGGACGGAGGGGAAAATATGAGGTCCCTACACACCAATATATGCTGACCCTGCGGGATATAACAGTGCAGCAGGATCGTGTACTCCCCCAAACTGACCCTCAATAACATACCCCTACAGCACACGGGGGGGGAGAGGGGTGGGGAGAGGAAAGAAAAGAGAGAGAGAGGACCCTGAGCCGACTTATCTGAGCTTGCCCTGTGGGAACACGATCCTGTATGGCAAGTGTGGTGAGTGCGCAGCTTAGGAGGATCCGTCAGTGTTCCGATCAGGTCTTCTAGAAACTGCTGGCATCCGTAGTGAGAGTCGCAGTACGTGACGTCATGACGCCCTCTCACGTACGTTTCGCGTTTGCTTCATCCCTCAATGGACTAATGGCCCATTAGATTAACACAGCAGGGGTCCCTGGCA
>WSYH01013916.1:0-16368 GCA_036426205.1 Ascaphus truei | reverse complement strand
TGATAATTATCTTCAAACAAAAAATAATTGTGAGTGAGAATAAAGTGAATACTTTGCAAGATAAAGTGTTTGTGCTTGTCTGGGAACGATAAGTCCATGTCCAGCCAGTATTTGATGGCTTCAATCCCCCTGGCATGATCGATACAAGTGTAGAGTGATGCCACGTCGCAAGTGGCCCACTTAATGGGCACGTGGCCCACTTAATGTCCGAGATGGAGTCGATGACATGGAGCGTATCCCTAATATGGGATCTGAGCTTAGCTACATAGGGATGGAGAAAATAATCAACATATTGGGATAGGCCCGATGTCATCGACTCCACACCCGGAACTATGGGTCTACCAGGGCGATTGTCCAGGGACTTGTGAACCTTAGGTAAGTGATAAAAAATGGGAGTGCGTGGATGTGAGGATAACAAAAATTTAAATTCCAATTTAGAAATAATACCTTCCCCCAGTGCAGTGGTGAGAAGTTCCTTCAACAATAGTTGGTAAATGTCTACTGGATCAGAATCCAACAAGGTGTAGGAGGCCGAGTCACCCAGGAGTCTGCGTGCCTCTAGGAGATACGCAGATAAGTCCTGAATGAAGTTCGCCCCCACCCTTGTCGGCCTGTCGGATGACAATGTCTTGATTAGCCTTAAGCTTGTTCAATGCGTCCAGTTCACCTCTGGATAAATTCTGTGTGACTTTGGTGGGTTTAGCGCATAGTGACTCGAAGTCACGAAGTACCAGATTGTAGAACGTGTCCACAAATCCCCCCTTGGATTGGTAAGGGAAGAAGACTGACCTCGGTTTGAAAGGTGAGTATGTGATACTCAGATCTTCCTCCAAGTCTAGTTCCACAGACCCGGTGGGATGAATGGACAGTTCAAAGTTGTCAATGGAGACTTGTGATCCAGATGTTGAACCCGACTCTCTCAGCAAAGAAGTTAACGCCTCAATGCAGACTTCTTCCTGTGTATTAAAGGTGGTAACAGGGTTAGTCAATTTGGTATTTGTCTCCTGAATGTTATAATATCTATTCAAAGTAATTTTCCTAATGAAACTATTTAAATCAATAAAAAGTTGAAATAAATTGGGACCAGTATTAGGGGCAAAGGATAAGCCCCTCTCTAACAGAGATGCTTCATAATCAGTCAATGGAACTGATGAGAGGTTAAATATACTACTAGTCTGAGATGGTATTAATCTTCTTCTGTTTTCCTTCTTCCTCTGGACAACTCTACCTGCCCTAACTCCTCTGCTCCTCTTTTGCCCTGACCTGATGGTCTGTTTGGGGCCTCGCGGTCCCAAAGGGGATAATGTTTGTCTGAATCCCTCCCTTTTGACCTCTTCTCCTGTGTCGGAGTTTTGTCTAAAAAATGAGCAGATCTATGTGTGGTGTTGGGTTCTTTGGATCTGGCACCTTTACCAATATCAGCTGACACCCCATTCTCATCCCACACATCAGGGGCCTCAGATCTCCCCACATTGTCCCCGGGGAGGGCTTCCACCTCGAGGACCGCGTAGCCACCACCTGTATGGAATTCTGTGGGGCCACTGGAGGGACCCTGGGACCCCCGATGATCTGCCTGACGAGACGGGGTGTGGCTAGATGTATCCCTTGGTTGATAGGAGCCACCTCCTCGTGTAAGAGAACCTCGTGCACGAGAACCTGAACTATATCCCCCTCTTCTCCTATAGTTGTAATTTTGGGGCCTATGCAGAGAGCTCCGAATACAAGGTGTTCGCCATGTATTCGCCAAATTTGGTTACCTGTATTCAGAAAGGTGTGAGATCGTGGCGAGTTTTGTGAAATTCGCCAGGAGAATTTCTAGGAGACAGAAATCCGCCGATGCATTGGCGAGAAGTAACTTTTTTCAGCAGATCGCCATTTTTTAAATTTCGTCATATTCAGGGAGGCACTTTCAGTTGTTTTCTCCAGTTCGCCAGTCCGTTTTCGCGCTTTATACGCCAAATGTGCACGCCACAAAAAAGCGGCAGTAACCGTGCCTTTACATGGCGAGAAGTGCTGGCAGTGAGTTTAATAAATAATTAAACAAACAGCTGACGTGTCTGAAGCACTTGTTAGATGTTTTATCCCTTTCCGCTCGAATGTCTGAGTATATCCGACAACATAGTTTTGTACTTAAGGTCCAATGTCGCATTTACCCGGCATTCTCCACGCTGCAGTCCCGACCCCCCTCCCTCCCCCTACGCCCAGCAGCTGATCGGGATGTGAAGCCCTGCACTCGGCAGCAGTCCTGACCCCCCTCCCTCCCTCCAAGCCCAGAATCTGATCGGGATGTGAAGCCCTGCACTAGGCAGCATTCCTGACCCCCCTCCCTCCCTCCAAGCCCAAATCTGATCGGGATGTGAAGCCCTGCACTAGGCAGCAGTCCTGACCCCCCTCCCTCCCTCCAAGCCCAGAATCTGATCGGATGTGAAGCCCTGCACTAGGCAGCAGTCCTGACCCCCTCCCTCCCTCCAAGCCCAGAATCTGATCGGGATGTGAAGCCCTGCACTAGGCAGCAGTCCTGACCCCCCTCCCTCCCTCCAAGCCCGAATCTGATCGGGATGTGAAGCCCTGCACTAGGCGCAGTCCTGACCCCCCTCCCTCCCTCCTCCCCAAGCCCAGAATCTGATCGGGATGTGAAGCCCTGCACTAGGCAGCAGTCCTGACCCCCCTCCCTCCCTCCAAGCCCAGAATCTGAATCGGATGTGAAGCCCTGCACTAGGCAGCAGTCCTGACCCCCCTCCCTCCCTCCCTCCCTCCAGCCCAGAATCTAATCGGATGTAGCCCTGCACTCGCAGCAGTCCTGACCCCCCTCCCTCCCTCCAAGCCCAGCAGCTGAATCGCGATGCATCCATATAAAGAATTGTGTATAGTTCAATAGTGTAATGTACACTATCATAACATGTATTTGCTTGAGTCATTTGTGATTTTGAAATTGTCCGTAACCTTCAGTGTTATTATTATTTAAGCTTTACCCATATACTGTATGTATGTTCTAACGGCAAAATCAAAAGAAGTTGAAGATTATCATTACCTATTGCACACGTTGCACAGGAGTGTGTTTTGAAAATAGTTATTGCGGTCATGTACGAATGCAATCTACTGCCTAATATGAAGAGTACAGTACAGCAGTACACTATTTGATGTGTTCAAAGTTCTGTTTAATTAAGCAACAATCTGTTCAGGTTTATTGCAGTGTTATTCTTGAATATATTATGACAGTGGAGCAACTGAATATATATGGATGACACGCGCGCCGTTTCTCTGCTATGGAAATATGCAGAAGCCGTCTGTAAGACGCTCTGACAGGAATCTGGTGTTGACTTTTGAAATTGCCCGCCTACTTGACTCGCGAGACTCACGAGCGCGACTTTGAACCACACTTATTGAAATTATAGCCAAATGTAAGTACCTCCGTCAGAAATGGCAAGATTAGCACTCGCCATTCATACACATTGAGACTTTATTGCCGATTTGTCGTTTCTGCATAAGGCACAATAAATACGCCACAATTTTGAACTTTTGAAACAATGGCAATTTATTTTGGCGATCCTCTCTGCATAGGCCCCTTAATCTTTAAAAAGGCTAATGCACTTAAAAATAAATTAGCACCCAGTGCTTTACCAAAAGTCTTAAAAGAAGGGAATAGATGGCTACCTCAAATAAAAAAAAATTTCGGCTGTACAACATGTATGACGTGCAGGCACAGATCCGATGACAAATTTGGATTTATGTCAAACATTTCCAAACAGAAATTTCAAATAAAACAACTTATCACATGTAAGACAGATTACGTGATTTACCTTATACAATGCCCATGTGGGCTACAATATGTAGGCCAAACCACCAGGCCTGTAAGGACACGTATTCTTGAACACATTGGTAATGTTAGAAGAGGTGTCACCACCCATTTATTATCAAATCATTTTATTCAAAAACATCAGAGTGATACTTCGGGCCTGAGGTTCACAGTGCTGGAACATGTGCTGTTCCATTGGAGGGGTGGAGACAGAAATGTTGCACTTAAAAAAAGAGAGAGTTTTTGGATTTTTTCTTTAAAAAAGGCCTAAACGTAGATTTTGAATTGGGCGCTTTTCTTTGATTATTGGAAATTTTGGCTTATATTAAATTCTGCATTGACTTAAATCCATCTCTGTCATCTGGTCTGTGCTTTACATGACATCCACGTTCATGTATTTTCCTGATGTATGTTGATAGAGGTTTTTTGGCATATCTATGATATTGTTATATGCCTTTGAATATGAGCATTGTGTAATATGGTTCTTATGTTGTTTCTTTACTAATTTTCTTTATCTCATATTCCCGAGATTCATCAATCGTCGTCCCTTATATCATGCAAAGAGCCAATGAGATTAGGGATTAATATGCGATTTATGTAATTTTCTTGTATTTTTTGTATTTTTAAATTTTATGATTCTTTCCTTATGACTGTAAAGGAGAATCTTTTATTTGTGATTTATCCGTTTGATTATAAACGTTTAAAATCTTTATGAAAAATGTATAAAATCTTGAATATTTGTTACCTCTGGCTAAATAGGGCACTTAGTTAATCTGCCTATTGGTTAGGCATGTCTTTTACCAATTACCCTATAGGAGGAGAGGATATTGATAGATTAGTAGGTATATAAAGACCCTTCAAACAGGTCACTGCTACTCCTGACGAAGCCGTCATTAAGAACGGCGAAACGCATAGAGCGTGACCGTACGATCGAGAGGGAGGGAGACTGCTGGGAACTCCGTGACGTCAGCTTCAACCGGCCGCAATACCGGAAGGGACGTATTGGCTCCTGGCAGAGATGCAGTATGGCGGCTTGAAGCGACAGCGACGGCGTGATGTGATTTTGTGATCACCAACCTTCTATGCTGTTATCCCACTGGGATCTTGTAAGCCTTCATTTTTATTGTTTTGGATAAATCGTGTTACTTTTTACCATTGGCTCCGTGTCTCTCTCTTTTTGAGATTGCACCTCCTCCTATCAGCTCCAGCCTGTGACCTTATACCTTAGTCTGATACCTCTCAGCTTATTAAGTGTACACTTGGGAGCTTCACTTGTGCCATATTGAAACAGTATTGCACTATGTAGTTTATTTCTTTTTTAAGGTACCATCGCTCCCCTGGTTCTTCTTTGCCTATAATTCCTTTACCTAAAATACTTTGTAATAATAACAATGCTCGTGTCGTAAATGTTGCTATTTATTTCATAATGTTTATAATGTTAAAAGCATGATTCAAGTCACACATTATGCATATTGGTAATGTTTACATATTTTGTAGGTCCGCCCTCTCTCGAGCACGGAACCAATTGTATAAACAATTGTGTACACACTCATTAACATTCCAGGAATACATTGGACTCAATGCAGTGCAAGACTTACATGTTAAAACTCTGCTTCAGCCACCAATGACATGACAAAGGATATATCTAGTTCATAAAGATTCATTTAGCATTCTACATATTGATTGTATTGACGGATATTTCTTTCACCCCAAAAATGTGTGTTAAGTTATAAAGAGATTCTTACTAAACACCTTAATAAGTCAATATGCTTCAATTAATTTCTCAACATTCATGTTCCCAAATCTTATTGCACACACTTGTGTACATACAATTTTGATGCATTTCAAAATTCTTGTTAACTTGTTGGAAACAATGGTGTAGTTTATTTTGTATACATTTCACATGATTATCTAGCGATGTTTGTAACTGCTAATTAACACTTACTCATTGTTTGTAAACACGAATCTCAGAGTACAATGCAAATATATTTTTACACAACGTTCATTTATTTCAGTCACGTGATCTAATCACATATGTATTTAAAGGAGGAACAATCAACACTCACTGTGACGTGGAGATGGAGATTCAAATGAGACGTTTGTTCAGGAGAAGGCGGAGGCTTATTTTGCTGGAAGGAGAAGATAGACAGGATGTGAGAGGGAGAGGAGAGGGACAGGAGAGGGATAGGAGGGGGAGAGGAGAGGAGAGAGGTGGTGCCAGCCCGTCCACGTGTGTACCAGGAAAGAACACTTTTAGATGGGCTGAGTGAGGAGGAGATTATAAGTCGTTATAGATTGAGTTCAGCAGCAATCTTAACTCTTTATGAAGACATAAGAGAAGATTTGGATAGTGTAACAGCCAGAGGTCGTGCAGTCCCTGGTCTTGTTAAAATGCTGTGCTCATTACATTCTCTGGCTTCTGCGTCTTTTCAAACAACTGTGGGCATAGTGTGCGGGGTCTCGCAGTCATCATTCTCGCGGGCCTTTAGCCAGTTTCTATGTGCACTGACTAGACGCGCTAGGAATTATATTCATTTTCCTAGAGAGCAGACAGAGTGGCTGGAAGTCAGAAATGGCTTTTATACCATAGCTGGCATGCCATGTGTGATGGGTGCAATTGATTGCATCCATGTTGCCTTGATCCCGTCTAGTCAGAGTGAGCATGCACACCGTAATACAAAGCACTATAATTCCCTGAATGTGCAGGTAGTATGCAATGCCACTGTGAAGATTATGAATGTTTTAGCCAGATTCTGTGGTTCCAGCCATGATTCCTCGATACTAAGGAACTCATCAGTTTTCCATGCCTTTGAAAATGGGTATTTTGGGCATGGTTGGCTTGTGGATAAGTACATATTATGAAGTATTAGACTATGAAGTGGTAACATACTGTACATATTTCATCATGTCTAATTTGGTGACATGTAACATTATGATTAATATGACATGTATAGTGTTTCATATTGGCAAATAACCATAAACATAGTTACTGTGCATTTTTCTGATTGTATTTATAATAATTAGTGATTCCATACATATTTGCTAATATGTACACCCCCCCCCCCCCACACACACAATAACACAAGTGGCCATCAATCTAAGTCTTTCTTGAAATATATGATTTGCCATCATTTAATACAACATTGATATCATCACATAACGGCATTTTTCATTAACAAAAACATGAATGTGTACTGTAAGTGAACATTATTGAAATATGTGTTTACTGTTTTGACATGATATATGTGCATGTTTGATGAGCATCTCAGACATGGACAATGAAATCACATGTCATATATGTTTTTGTTTTAACATTTGTCAGAATTCTATCAAAAACATATTTGTAAGAACATGACTACATTGTATAGTGTAAAAATTACTTTTAACGCTCTATTCTAGGTGACTCAGGTTACGGGATACGACCGTGGCTTTTGACACCACTGGCTAACCCGCAATCACCTGCAGAGGAGAAATATAATGTTGCATACATATCCACTCGATCAGTTATTGAGCGGACATTTGGACTGTTGAAAAGTCGGTTCAGGTGTTTAGATAAAACGGGCGGTGCATTACAGTATAAGCCTGAGAAAGTGTCTGACATAGTCATTTGTTGTTGCATTCTGCACAATGTTGCACTGCGTCATAATCTTCAAGGCGACATACAGGAGGGGCTTCAGGAGGACCATCCCGTACATGCTGCTGGTGAAAATGAGCAGACAGCCAGTGGTGTTGAGACACGTCAGAATGTGATCAACACCTATTTCTCAGGTAAACAACAAGGTAAATATGAATATTAATATATACAGTCATTAAAGTGTCGTTGAATGACATGTGTAACATTCTTATCATAGGATAGTGTTGCCTCTCCTCCTCCAAGATTGTTCATTTGTGTTGTTTGTCCAAGCACATCTGGCTATGGTATGTGAAGATTCAATTCTTTATCTCCAAATACTAATCAAATTGTGTATCATGTATGCATGAATGAACAATGTTGTGCAAGTACAAATGTGATGGAATGTTTTATGTCGTATATGATTGAAATAAATATTTGGGTGTGTAGCACTCAAACAATATGCAAATGAATGCAAAAAAATGTGAGACTTGCGCAATACCGTAGCTCCTGGTTCAGGGATGGTTATCTGCAACAATCCAGGGATACAGCAACAAGAGATGAGCCAAGGCTCTATGGATTTGTAGAAAAATTATTTATTCAAGATACACTTGTGTATCTTCAAGAAATTATTTTTCCACAAATCCGTGGAGCCTTGGATAATCTCTCCTGTTGCTGTATATGAGGGAAACACATGGAATATTTGTGCAACATTCACGAGTGTTCAAAGAAAACATGTGAATTCATCTTACTAATTTACATAGCTTCAAACTATAGAATGTTCATTACTTTTTACATAAGCTCACATGGTTTTATTACATGTTATGACATTATGCAACTATAGCATATTCCCTTTTAAATGTTGCATACATATTATTTATTGTTCAATAATCACATGTATGTTTGTTAACATGTTGAAATTGCGTGGATGTTCATGTGAACAATGTTAATGGAACACAATTAATGACAAATAATGACGAATAGGTGCATACACAGTCATATGTATTGTTACAGTATCATGTTGTTATATTTATATTTTTACATAGATGTGTTGCAACATTTTCTGACTGTATTGTATTGTTGGTGTTTGCTCCATGTTTGCTGTGTTGGACACTGTTTGACATTGTTCTTTAATACATTGTGTAACGTATACGTATGAACAGTTTCCTCACCCCACTCATGCGTGAAGGGAACACTGAATGTGTATGTAGGACAACACTTGTCAAATTTGAAGAACATCAATTGCATGATAATATGTTTCTTGTCTACCTATACTTATTGCACAGATATAATATTGTGATATGTACAAGATTCTTTCAATAATACATTTTCATGTTACAAAATGTAATGTTAGTATGAAATAGGTTGTATGGTTTAAATTATTAAATTAAAATATACTGTTGCGGCTAAGCTTATTTTAAAGCTTACTCGCAATTGTTCGGGGCTGTTTTCTTCAGCAGCCGAACTTGGCCGCGCGCCAGCCGCATTTTGCGGCCGCGCGCCAGCCACATCTACGTTCAGCGCTAATGGCACTGAACAATGGAAGCGCTGCAGGCGCCGAAAAAAAAAGCCCGCGTCTGCACGCGGTTTAAAAATTCCCGCGGTGGCGGCCGCTTTAGACTTAGGGCGGCCACCACTATATGTCTTGTAATTAAATTTTTCACAACCATTCATGTTTCACAATGATAATATATTGATAAATAAAGTGTCATTGATATTGCTCGGCACATTCAAACATCATGACATGAATATGTTTTAAAAATCACACTTTTAAAATGATCCATAAATTGCACATACAGTGGCAATTTTTTTTTCCGGCGCCGCAGGCGCTTCCATTGTTCAAAACCATTAGCGAGATGCATCTGGCGCACGGCCGAGTTCAGCGCCCCCAAAAAAATGCCACAGAAAATTGCAGTTAAGCTTTAGATTAAGCTTAGCTGCAACAGTAGTAGACATTGCATTTTTGTGTATGTATATATGTATGCAATTCACAAAACATATATGGTAATAAGTATAATCTTTTTATACATATACCATGATGTTTGCTATGCAGGGTTCGTACGCTTTGGACACTAAATTACTCCTAAATTCTTATTATTATTGTAGCATTTGTTTAACTTTATACTTATGACCATATATGTGTCGCCAATTGGAAGTAGCATTGGCCACCCCTGTCTTTTGTAGTATACATTTGCCACGCACAGCAGCACTCTTAATTTACATCCATATATATTCATGATGTTTTGGCTGTAGGATTTGTACATAGCTGGTAATGTGTGTTTATGTATGTACGTAGCGAGCGAGTTCTTGTAAAAGGTGTCACTGTGTGTTAATTTGCATGTCATTTCACCTATTCAGTTTCAGGATTAGAAGCGTTTTTCGATGTGTGATCATGATGAATATTAGGTTTGCAGAACAGTGTAAGTAATTTAAATGAGCATACACTAATAATGAGAGGAGAGGGGGGAGAGAGGAGAAGGGAGAGAGGAGAGGGGGGAGAAGGGGAGAGGAGAGGGGGGAGGAGAGGGGGGAGAGATGAATTTCTTTCAAAGCTTTATATGAATTACATTGTATGAATGTGTATGTTACCAAGCATGCTAAATTATATAGAGTACAGGCATACCCCGCATTAACGTACGCAATGGGACCGGAGCATGTATGTAAAGCGAAAATGTACTTAAAGTGAAGCACTACCTTTTCCCCACTTATCGATGCATGTACTGTACTGCAATCGTCATATACAGTACATGCATAACTGATGTAAATAACGCATTTGTAACAGGCTCTATACAGTAGTCTCCCCAATTGCCCACAGCTTCGGTACAGGTAGGGAGCCGGTATTACTGTTCAGGACGTGCTGACAGGCGCATGCGTGAGCTGCCATTTGCCTATTGGGCGATATGTCCTTACTCGCGAGTGTACTTAAAGTGTGTGTCCTTAAACCGGGGTATGCCTGTATATGTAGTTTCATATAAACTTTATATAATGTGTGATCATTTACATCCCCTGTCAATTTGTTATGTAGTTAGAATTTTATGGGAGATTTGTCACCATTTATTCAAATCATTATATCAATAGGAATGTTGAAAATACAATATAAATGTGAAATGTATCATTACACATGCATTTGAATAACTTTATGAATACATTTATTGAAAAAGTATTGCTGTTCAGTTTTGGTATAGATAATGCTATATGTAGAACATATGGGAAACATAATCAAATCAAATTTATTATGTTTAACAAATAGATTTCAATCTGATCACACTGTGAAATATATTTGAATTGCAAATATGTATAGATATTTAACTACTGTTATTATTACATTCCTTAGACATTATGAATATATAAATGTGGAAGTAAAATATGTTTAACATTAACTACAAGCGGAAAGAAGCTTCACTGTATAAATCAACGCTACAGTGTTTGCAAGCATTGTAACATTCATTCTAACTTTGACACACGTGTCAAATCTGCAAACTCTCTTATTATAGCCAGGTCATTTAATTGATTGTTACTCCATCTCTGACTGATATTTCTGAAATACAAAGGACATACTTATCAAAGTTTGCAGTACAATCATTATGTTATCATGAGTGTGATTTCATATGATGAAAATGAGTGTACATGTTTACGCATAAGGTACACATATGCTTCAATTCAAAGTTGTGTTATGTCAAAGTACAAGCGTTTATCCTTATCTTGGTGTGAGCGTTTCTTTGTATGCGTACATAATAAGTGTACACACGCAACAGAGCTTGCGCGCACGCAGATCATATTGGCGCCTCCATGTAGCTCGTCATAGTTGTGAGTCCGCATTATCACATGATCACGTACCCACGTCACAGAATTACGCGACGTTCACCTTAGCCGATGGGGAATAGTAAACAATTGATTGTACATGACCGTGTGTGTGTATATACATGTGTAATGTTTGACAAAATGGTATAACATTTCGCAACAAAATCTTGACATGACTGATGTCATTTTGACACATGCATTTTGTTCGGCAACTTTACTAATCTATATGTACACATGTTATAATGTGTGCAAGTTTACACTACATGTTTTTTGTGTGGCGCATGTGTGAGTGATATGCTGCTCATGAAGCAATGTTATTGTAAAATATAATTAGCTTTGTCATTGTTAAAGTATAACAATGTTTACCTTTTTTTATAAAGTCAAAAACGATCTTGCTGGAATACGTTGCTGCTGCCGCTGTCGCCGCCGCCGCAATGCAGACACAGATTGACCATGGTTGAGTCAATCCTGTGATCCGGAGGCGCATACACCGTCATATGGTTCTGCAGCGGTTGGTGGCCAGGACACGGGCTGAGGCAGGAACACAGGTTTTCTGTTTTCCCATGCACACAGGTTTTGTCCATGTACGTTTTGCACAATACCATTGTAGTTACCTCCACATTGCATCTCACATTGTGGTACGCGCTATTGTTGGCGTGGGTACGAGACAGCACTCTGTGAACATTGGTTGTTATGGGGATTACGTAAGAAGAAGCTACAGTAGAGGCAACACTTATTCGAACAAAAACCAGTGGCAATTCCCCAAAAAACCCAGGAAACACCCAGGTACATTCTGAATACATGCCTTAAACTTTCCTTAAACTAGCCCCAGCATTTCTGCATTGATTAATGGCCTATCAGATTAACAGCGGGGGTCCCTGGCAGTCCCATTCAAACTGAATTGGACTGCCAGGGATCCCTGCTGTGTTAATCCTATGGGTCGTTAGTCAATGCAGAAATGCCTTAAACGTGCCTCAAACTAGCCCAGAACATACCCAGCACATACCAAGCACATACCCAGAATGTAACCCGGCTAGTTTACGGCAAATGTTAGAATAAACGTTGCCTCTACTGTATTTAGCAGAAGATATGTTCCATGTTCAAAAGTAATCTTAAACGAATCCACAACTTTCCAGCAACAGTACATTTGACCAGGCCGGGGGTAGACTCGTTCAAAACATTCATTCTTTGATAAGTTGTACCGGACTGAAACTTTCCATTGTTTTTGATTTGTTGCTTTTTTATAGTAAGAATAAGTGTCAGCAATAAATGCATAAATCTCACGTAGAGTCGCTCGTTTATCTTGTTGTGATTCGATCGCTTCAAAAAGTAAAAATTTGTATGATTTGAATGGTTTTCTAAAATTGAAGCCATGTCTATTCCCTTGTAGTTTTTATTTAAGAATGACAATTTCAAAGCATCTCTTGCAAATACACAATTGGATACTTTTTATCAATGCGACGTTATTCTCAAGGTTCAAATACAAAAGGTACTTCTTACAGCTCCACAACCAGGTGTTTATAAATAAGAGCATGAGCAAATACTTCAAATACAAAGATTTTTCTAATTGGTAATGATTTGTAATGCAATGTTTACCCAATTATTCTGCCACAAAATTGTGTTTACATTTCAAACAATAAAGATTTAGTAGTGAAGTAAGCTAATTTGTTATTTATAATCATTATAACACACATATATACAACAATACATACATACTGAATATGTTTGTATACATATACTCAACAAATATTATATATATACAAATAGGTTTTACCAGATTGGAGTCAGGAAAAAACGAGACAGCACACAGTCTAGTAAGTCCAGTAGAACTACATTATATTCAGTTAACTGAATATAGTTCTACTGGACTTACTAGACTGTGTGCTGTCTCGTTTTTTCCGTACTCCAATCTGGTAAAACCTATTTGTATACATGTGCATATGGGACAAGCATCAGCATTTTTTCTGTTGTTTACAGTGTGTCAACTGAATGTGATTTTTTCATATATATATATATATATATATATATATACACATGTAGAGGTATCAATATCGTGTTAGCCGAGCATCAATAATCAAAAAATAAATAGATGATACCGTTCTGTGGCGAAATGCTTTTCCCAAGTAACATTCCAGGAGACACTGTTGTTAAGTATACCTTTTGCTTGCTTCATTCATTGTAATATCGCCGGAAGAAGAGATCAGTGTATCTCGAAAGCTCGCACAAATAAAAGCATTTAGTTAGCCACAGAATGGTATCATCTATTTATTTTTTGATTATATATATATATCATGTTCTTGTATAGCGCTGCTAATTGTACACAGCACTTTACAGAGACATTTTGCAGGCACAGGTCCCTGCCCCGTAGAGCTTACAATCTATGTTTTTGGTGCCTGAGGCACAGGGAGATAAAATGACTTGCCCCAGGTCACAAGGAGCGGACACCGGAAATTGAACCAGGCTCCCCTGGTTATATATATAGTTCTGTGTGTTCTTTGTAAAACATCTATGTATGTTGCTTTCTAGCCATCTATATATAGATATAATATATATTTGCATGAAGTTTCTATATATCTGTATTTACAGACATATCTAAATACATATGTGTATAGAGAATAATCTCACTATACAGAGACTACTCTGTATATAGAGAGAGATTACTCTGTGTATATACAGAGAGAGACTACTCTGTGTATATACAGAGACTACTCTGTATATAGAGTGAGTCTACTTTGTGTATATACAGAGACTACTCTGTGTATATACAGAGACTACTCTGTGTATATACAGAGACTATGCAAAAGAAGATATGGATTGGCAAAAGACTGCAGCGTCCAAAAAAAGCACCCTCAGCTCACCAGATGTCAATGGATAAAATCGTGTATTAAACTATATAAAAATGAAAAAAGGACAAACAAACTACAAAGAAACACAACCTCCTACGCGTTTCAGGCTCTAAGAGCCCTTTCTCAAGGGGGATAGTTGGGACTGTGAGTTAAGCTCCATAATATAGCCACTCCTATGCACTTGAAACGCAGCTGTGGTGAATAATCATTGATTGTAAATGCATTAGTTGTAATAACAATATCAGACACACATGATATAAAGCATCATTGAAGTCATAGGTCTTAATAGAAATCAAGAGAATATATGTATATATTGTGTATAAAGTGTGGTTGTTCAATAGTTATTGAAATTCTATAATAGAAATATACAATAATCAGATCTATGGAAGGAAAGGTATTGTGATGTAAAACGCAAATTCAATGTATTTAAATTGATATAATCAATAAATAAATTTAATTCTTCAACAGTACCACTCCAAATTAACAAAAGATTGTCGATGAAGCGACGGTAAAAGTGAATATGGTGGCGAAAGGGATTTCTATCTCCAAACACGTGGGTTGCTTCCCACCAGCCCATGAAAAGATTCGTATAGGAAGGTGCGAAGCATGTACCCATGGCAGTCCCATGTGTCTGGAGGTAGAAAATCCCTGAAAATAAAAAATCTGTGATGTAATGTATTTTACATCACAATACCATTCCACTTTTATACACTTTTTGGATTTGAAACTTTATGTAGGTCTTGATCAACAGGTACATACGGATATTTTCCAGAAAGAAAATGCAAAAAATACTTTATTACATGCAAGCAGTGGACATAGTCAGAGTCTTTTCAAAGGTATCCCCAATGGGCAATTCATACGCCTAAAGAGGAATTGTTCGAATTTGGAAGATTTCCATTTGAGATCAATTGAATTAACTGACCGTTTCCTTGCTAGAGGATACAATCATGATATTTTACAGGAAGCATATCAAAATGCGCTTCAACAGAATAGAGATGATCTCATATGTAGATCTATAGAACAGAACAACATAAAGAGAAATAATAAAACTCAAACTAAATATGATGTTAGCCGTTTAAATATGGATACTCCATATTTTATCACAGTATTCAGCAGATAAGCAGATGCAATCAAAAATATTGTGAATAAACACTGGTCCATTTTGACCATAGACCCCCTACTAAGAGGTATTACCACAATTAGACCTAGGTTTGTTTTTCAAAGATCACAGACTATAGGCAACATGGTTTCACCGAGTGTAATCAAGAAAGATAGATTTATTACTAAAAAAAAATTCTTTCCTAAAATAGTAGGGTGTTTTGCTTGCGGGAGATGCAAAATTTGCAAATATGTCTTACGGTCTAAAGTGTTTACGAATATAGATAATACTACATCCTACAATATTTCTTATTTTATAAACTGTAAGACAGAATATGTGATTTATATGCTGATCTGTGGGTGCAATAAGAAATATATAGGTCTCACGACTCGTATGTTTAAGTTAAGAATTCGTGAACACATGAGACTTATCCTGAAGAAAGATCAGATACATCCTGTGTCTAAACATTTCAGTGTATGCCAAGATGGGTCACTTAATAACTTTAAATGTATTGCTATTGAACAGGTTCCAATACATTATAGAGGCAGAGATAGAGTTAATACACTCTAGTGAGAGGCTCACTGGATTTTTACATTGGATACACTGATCCCTAAAGGGTTAAATACAGAGTGGGATCTGAAATATTTTCTTTAATATAATTAATATATATAGATCCTTCACTAAGTAATGTATTCATCAGGTTTCTATATAATCCTTGATCCCCTATATTAAGAGAACTATGCTGTTAATAGATTAGTTGGTTTATGCAAGCTTTTCTGATATTATAATATTTGATGCTGGATTTTTTCTAATGTGGATTATTTTAAATTGATTTCGTTCTACATTTACCATCTATGATACATTTTAACTCTAGTGAAACTTTCTTTTTAAACAGTCCTTTATGTATTCCCTTTATTTCACTACACTAGATTGGAGTATTTATTGTGTTTATGATATATGTATTATGTTGTGTTTAAATTACTTTCCACTAATTGGTTTTTTTTTCCTTCCATAGATCTGATTATTGTATGTTTCTATTATAGAATTTCAATAACTATTGAACAACCACACTTTATACACAATATATACATATATTTTCTTGATTTCTATTAAGACCTATGACTTCAATGATGCTTTATATCAGTGGTTCCCAAACTTTTTCGGTTCAAGGCTCCCCAAGGCAATCAGAATTTTTTCAAGGCTCCCCAAGGCGATC